>CABHPH010160255.1:0-47822 GCA_902168325.1 Peromyscus nudipes | reverse complement strand
GCTGTGAATTCCATATAAGTGGGGCAGGTGCTGGCTGTGAATTCCATATAAGTGGGGCAGGTGCTGGCTGTGAATTCCATATAAGTGGGGCAGGTGCTGGCTGTGAAATCCATATAAGTGGGGCAGGTGCTGGCTGTGAATTCCATATAAGTGGGGGCAGGTACTGGCTCTGAATTCCATATAAATGGGGGCAGGTACTGGCTCTGAATTCTGCAAACAAGGACAGATACAGATTCCACTAGGGGAACTGTAATGCAAATTAAAGGAGGCCTTGGTGCATACTCAGTACACAGTGGCCCGAGTGCTGAACAATATAAGTTATAAAAAGCACTGATCTTAGCGTGAATAAGGTCAAGTGATGCAGCAATTCATAAATCATGGTTTCAACCAGAATTGAACACCTATTGTTATTCTGTCATTCATCTTTCTTTTCTGAGATTATGTATTAGAAAAGTGATGTGTTCCTGTACTCAAGGCAGGTGATAGTGGCCAGGGTAATTTGCCTGAAATGCTGAAAATGCAACCCTGTTTATTTCCAGCATATGCATAATACGAGGGAAAGAGTGAAGGCAGACCAAGATTGGAGGGAGGAAGTGTGGATGAAAGTATGTCCTATGGGAAAAGACTATCCTATTACTACAACTGTCCACTGCCCCTTCTTCACAGGAGATACATCACAAGACGCCAACTGGATGCCTGAAAACAGAGGTAGTACACAAACTTTTGTACTTTCCTAACCACACATATCTATAACATTTAATGTACTAACTAGGTTCACTAAGAGATTAACAAAATAATTATGAATAGAACAGTTATAATAAAATACAACAATAAAATTATTAACACCAAACTGGTATTTTGGAGGCAGTAAATAAAATGAAGATTACTTGGATACAAACATTGCAAGACAGGGAAATCAGTCTGGTCAGTTTGCTACTAAGTGACTAACAGGAGAGTAGTATATACAGCATAGACACTTCTGTACAGAGTGACTAACAGGAGAGTAGTATATACAGCATAGATACACTGCACAGAGTGACTATCAGGAGGGTAGTATATACAGCACAGATACACTGCACAGAGTGACTATCAGGAGGGTAGTATATACAGCATAGATATGCTGCACAGATGGATGATTCACATCCCTGGCAAATTCCCACTGAATATTTTCATGCCATTGTTGACCCTTGATGATAAACTATGGAGAGATGAAACCATGAAAGGGGGCTACTGTAAGATTTCTTTAAATTACCAGTGTGTAGTGACAACACAAGTCAAGTTGATTTTTAGTCACCTTTGCTATTGTTTCAAATTTTCTGCAGTAGTGGTGAAAGACTTAGAGGGTAATTAGAATCACTTTAAGAAGCTTAAAATTAGTAGTAACCAAATCCATCCCCAATACAAATTTAATCAAAATGCTAGGGGGTGAAAATTTGCATCCATATTTTAGAGTTCACAACATTTATTCTAAAGTGCACTCAGAATGAAGTTCATTAGTGAGCTAGTTGAATTTAATTTTGAAATTTATTTTTTATATTATAAAACAATCTCCGGCACAGGTCCTATTTAGAGACATTCACTCACTGAGTTACCTCCTTCATCCATGTGTCTGAATTTTAGTCCCAGAATGCTAGGCAAGAACTCTGAGTGTCTGGGAACACAGTGAGTAAGACACCTCCGTGTACCAAGCAGTCCCTCGTGGTGGAAAGTCTTCCCTGACTCCTAAATGCAAAATGCTAGAAGACTAAGAAGTGATGAAAGAGAAACAACAGGACACAGAGTTCCTTCTTCTCAGGACGGAGAACAGCCTGTTTGCATAAGAATTGACTAGTGTATCCTTACGGGGCCATTCCAGCCCATGCCGGTGAGACTATTACCAGTTCTAGGACTGGAAAATTCTCCCAGCCTCCCCTATATTCCCATCAGATGTTGCAGCAGCCTGGATGCTAATATGACCTTTAAACAGTGAACTTAATTCAAACATGGAAAATTGTGCCCACCCATGCAGACCATCAGAGCAGATGGACCAGCCAGGACTGGGCTTCAAAGTCATTAAGAAAATTTCAAAAGGAGGTACTTTAAATTCCTAGGTCCCTCATAGTTCATTGATTCAGGATCTCCAGGGATGAAGATAGTACCAATTACAAAGCTTTCACAGCAGAGTTCTGATATGCCTGGCTTAGTTTCCAATGTGATCAAGGCCTTGGGCTATGGTTTAAACAGAAAAACTCTGAAAGGTTATGAGGTCCTATGGAGCTCCCCCACCTTACCCAGTGCCTGAAGTCTTACCATTAAAATGATGCCCCTTCAAGGCAAGCAAGCAGAGCCCATGAGTCTCAAAGTATAGCCATAGTGGGAGGGCATTTTCTGTAGAGATTCCCCAGCCCTTGTAGGTAAGTCTGGGAATGGAGCAGGTATTGGAACAACTGAATCTAGATGTCTTATGGAGACAGACGTGGGCTTTGAAGTCAGGCCACATGGGATCCAGTTCTTGCCTCTGCTACTTTACCAGCTCTGAGTACTTGAATCAGTAACTTGACTTTTCCTAACCTTAACTCTGCATCTGTAAACTGGAGAATAAAATGTATCTGCTTACAGGAATGATGGACCTTGTCAGTCCTGGACTTTTTTTGTCCACTGTTCTCATCCTGCCTTTGGTCTGCCTGGTGTGGCAGGAAGCTGAGGCCTATTGACTGTTCTCAGTTGGTCTTCACCTAGGATGACCAGCAGAAGATGCCACAGGAGGCTGAGAGGTGGGAAATGAAGACCCATCCTAGCATCCGCTCTCTGACTCAGTGGTATCTCCGTAGTGGATGAATTCCGTTCTCCCATTCGACAGCCCCACTGCCTGTGGCTTCTTCACAGAGCCTCCAGCCAATGGCCACATTATCTTGTATTCTCTTGCTGTAGTGGAGGTGGACTCCAGCCTGGCTCAACTGAATTGTATCTTACTCTGTGTCACCTTATCTATGCCCCCACCACAACCCCCAAATCCCCTGCCTCACTCACTTCCCCCTCTCAAATACTTCAGTGGTTCCTTTTCTACTTTTTCCTCCCAATTAGATTGCTCCTCCTAATTAGATGCCCCAAGTATTAAGACTTCATGCTATTTATATTCAATAAACTGGAACTATTGTGATTACGTACAACATAACAAGCCACTGCCTGCTCCCTGGGTGCCCTCTGCTACAGTCCTCTGTATGAGTACTCAGGGGCAAGGTGACTGACTGGAGCAAAATTTGCTTTATCAGCTTCCCCAAACTTGAAATAACAATAATAAGTCAATACTTTTATAAGAATTGGTCCCCATAAGGCATGGTTCTTCTGGTGGCTTTGCTTAAATTAACTCATTTAGTCTTCCACACAGTTCTTTGAGGCAGGCATACTGTGACTCTCAGAAAAAAGGCAAAGAAAATTAAACTGAGTTACATGTTCAAGGTCATAGAGCTATTTAGCTACAGAATCAATATTCAATCCTTTAGAATCAGACTTAAGAGCTGTGGGGGCTGGAGAAATGGCTCAGTGGTTATGATACATGATGGTATAGCAGAGGACCCAGGTTCAAATCTCAGCACTCTCATTGGGAAGCACACAACCCCCGTAACTTCAGTTCTAGGGGACCTGATGTCCTCTTCTGGTTACCACGGGCATCTGCTTGAAAGTGATGCACATACATACACTCAGGTGCACGTGCACACATACACACAAGTAAATCTTTAAGAGAAGAAGAAAGCAGCAATAGTTGTGTTCCACGAGCCCCATTTAACACTAATCATTACAGCAACTGCCTCAAGACCCTGAGAAACAATCTATTTTCATTTTCAAAAACCAGTGGCCACTCAACTTTAAGGCTTCCATGTGAAGGGGCCTTAACTTCCCATACTTCCAAATGCACACAAAAACTACAACATCTCTTTCTAAATTATTTATTTTAATTTTTGAGGTTATAATATAATTATATCATTTCCACCTTCCCTTTTTCCCCTCAAAACCCTTCCATATACCCGTCCTTTCTCTCTTTCAAATTCATGGCCTCTTTTTTCTGTGTGTGTGTGTGTGTGTGTGTGTGTGTGTGTGTGTGTGTGTTCCTGAATACGTGGGTACAACCTGCTCAGTCTATAGGTTACTTGCATGTATGCTTTCAGGCCTGACCAACCATATGTTATTGTGTAGCCCACTGGTGATCTTCCCCTGGTGAAAACTGTTTTCTTATTCTCAGCCTTCCTTAGACACATGTAGTTCTCTGTGTAGGGTTGTGGCTTCCTAGCTTCCCCACACACACACACACACACCATGCTAGTGTGTCTATTGGCATTGTTCTTGAAGAACTATAACATTTTGAAAAGGCATCCCTGTCCAGCCTGGTCCAGGAAGACTCTACAGGCACCCCTTGCTGAGGTCACATGGCACTTACTCCTTTTTCTGCTTTAACTGATATCTCTAGTAGAGTCTGACCATGCAGGAATCCATAAGTAATTAACTGGAGATAAATTAGGCCAATAAAAGTCAATTGTTCTCATTCCAGTGACCTTTGTGTAGATTGGTCTATCTGGGGGTTTTACTGATTCCCGAATGAACTGAAGGAAGAATGGAGGTAACACTTACTGAGTGTCTACCTTGTCCACGGCTACCTCCAGAAACCCTATGTACAATATTTCTTTTCATTGCAATTCCTCTGGCAATGTAGGGGAGAAAAGTATTATTCCACTTTACAGATAAGAAAACTGACTACAGAAAGACTGGGGGCCTCTAGAGTGGGGTGGGGTGAACCAGAGCTTAAAATCTAACCTTCTGACTCTTCTCTGCCACAGTCTACTCTGAACTGTGATAAGAATGCTGTGCAAATGGGGATTTGGAAATGCAGTCCCCTTCATCATAACAATGAAGTAAGGCACACTTCTCCAGGAGATTTCGGAATGTCTATAGATCTCTGTAGATCATATTTTTCCATGTTTGGACAGATATAGAAGTTATTCTATACCTGCCCTTCCACTGTCTATGAGGCAGGAAGCATCTGCTAAATGCCTCTTTAATTTCACAAATCCCCATGGTAAGGGACCTGGCGGCAGGGAGCTGTGCTTAGACAATGAGAGTCAAGAAGGGTCCTTCTCCCCTGAACCTGGCATAGATTATGATGATCAGGCTATTGTGCTGATGTTATCCTGGGACAAATCTTTTGGAGTAAAAGAGATGTGAGTTGCTGGGGGCGAGAAGACAGGCATGCCCAGATCTACGACCTACAGAAACTCTGAAGCAATGGTTATTCACTTTGAAATCACTAAATTTAAAGCAATTTCTTTTCTAACATTTATTTATTTATCTAGTTAGTCAGTTGGGGCACATGGAACAACCCACATGAGGAAGAAAGAGGACACTTAGAGGAATCAGTTCTCTTCTTCCACTGTGTTCATCCCTCAGGATCCAGCTGGTAGCAAGGACCTTGACCAGCTCTGCTGGACCCATCTTACCAGCTCTGCAGCAACTTCTGACACAACAATAGATAAGGAGTAATGTTGCCAGAAGTTTTCCTGTGTCCTGGCCTGCTGGCAGTCGGGACAAATCTCTCCCACCCATTTCCCCCAAGTAAACACACAGAGGCTTATGTTAATTATAACCGCATGGCCATGGCTCAAGCCTTTTGCTAGCTAGCTCTTATATCTTAAATTAACCCATAACTATTAATCTATGCATTGCCACATGTTCTGTGGCTTTACCTGCATCCCATTATGTATTGCTCCTCGGGCGGCTTGCTGGCATCTCTCTCTGCCTTCTTCCTGGCTCTCTTTGAATTTCCTGCCTGCCTCTAAGCTGCTTTGCCATAGGCCAAACGGCTTTATTTATCAACCAATCAGAGCAACACATATTTGCAGCACACAGAAAGACATTCCCCCATTAGAGTAATCTACCATCTCATTCCTTCTATGATTCTTCCCCTACCTGGCTCAACGGAATACCATTTGGCTCCAAATTCAGCTTTCCAGGGGAGTGGGAAGGAAATGAGCATTTACTAAGTGTTCACCAAAGCTTTAAATATCTTTCTCTGGTGATTTATTATTGCATTAATCATCCCCCTAAAAATCAACATCTTTGTGCTCCAGTTGAGGAAACCTGAGCTCAGCCTATTAATACATCCCCCAACTCACAACGTTGGTGACTGCAGGAAAGTGCACCCTTCTGTCTGTGGGCCTAATGCTCTTCCACCAACCATACCATGCCAAAAGTGGACCCACTCTATGTCTGGTTCCACCTCGGTGCACTTTCTCATTTATTTCCTCCAGTCTACTACAGAGGGCAGGGAGAGCTGCACACTTACAGGGCACACACTGTGCTCTGCTTCAAACATGGAAAATAAGAGAAGGAAATTGTTAGAAGGATGAAAAGACATAATTCCATCTATTTTCCCACCTTTGCTTGGTCTCAAGCTGATAGCAATAAAGGGCACCACCTCTCCTTAGGACACTGGGCAGACACTAAGAGCCATTAAATCACTGTCAAAATCTGTTAGTCACGACTATGTCAGTGACAACTTCTTTAAGTGTATATTATAGGCCTTCCTTCTTATGCCCATGTTCCTATGAACAAAGACTTCAAGGGTGGGGAAGGCTCCCTAATTAGCAGCTGCTAGATTCTCCTTTTTCACCCTGGCTGCCTTGAGCAAAAGGACTATCAGTCAAATAGCCAGCCAGACCACCACTCCAGCCCCAGTCATCTGGAACATTCACCCTTAGGATGGCCTGAGAGGGTCACATGTCAATCTCAGACTCCTGCCCCAGCTCCTAACAGCACATGGGAGCTGTTGGAGATAGTTTGTGCAACTCTTCTTTGCTATCACAAGCCTGGGGAAACTCTAGGTGACCCTGTAACCGTGCCCCCCTAGATCGAGAGACTGGGGGTGGGTGTTTCCTTAAGGTGTCCTAGATGCCAGGTAAGTCTTCATTGTCAACGTGACAGGATTGAGTTACTGG
Organism: Peromyscus nudipes; assembly: GCA_902168325.1. Taxonomy (NCBI): domain Eukaryota; kingdom Metazoa; phylum Chordata; class Mammalia; order Rodentia; family Cricetidae; genus Peromyscus; species Peromyscus nudipes. The sequence continues at coordinate 40,857 of CABHPH010160255.1, read as the reverse complement.
GAACAAGCTGCTGGATATGCCTGTGAGGTCAGTTCCAGAGAGGGTTGACACGGAAAGGTGGCATGCGCTTGTATCCCAGACTGAGCAAAAAAATGAAGCAAGTGGAGCTCCAGCATTCATCTCTCTTGGCTTCCTGATTCCATGTGTCATGTGACTAGCCCCCTCACTACCCTGCTGCCCATTCCCCTGCCATGATGGATTGTATTCTCAAACCATGAGCTAACATGGACCCCTCCTTCCTTCTTCCTTTCTTCCTCCCTCCCTCCCTTCCTTCATTGTTTCTCTCAAGTACGTTTTCACATCAATGAGAAAATACAATGCACCAGACATTTCATCTGCCATGTTAGGAGACTCTGACACTATTTAAATCTCTTATTTTTCAAGGTGTTGGGTTTGGCTTTACACTTACCTTGTGTCTTGCTTATTTTTGTGGGCTGCAGTTCTAGTGGGAGTTTTGTTTTCTGAGTTGTTGTGTTTTTACTTTGGTCATCTTAGTTTATTAGTGCCGGGGCTCCACTGGTTGGTGTTGATGCTACCTGAGAGAGTGAGAGGAATTCACTAAGGCCCAACCACTGAGTACAGGAGACAGCAGAGCAGCTGCAACCAGGTGAAGATACAACTGGTATTGTATTTTAAGGTTGCTTTTTATTAACATAGGTTGATGTAAGGATTATATTTTACTGTATTAGTGTGTGTGTGTGTGTGTGAGAGAGAGAGAGAGAGAGAGAGAGAGAGAGAGAGAGAGAGAGAGAATGTGTGTGAGAGAGATGTGCATGGGAGTTCAAATGTGTGAGGGCACATATTTTATGTGTATACATGGACATATGTGAGCATGCATGCTGAGGTCCAAAGGTGACATTGGGTATCTACCTTGACTGTTCTCTTGCTGAACCCAGAGTTTGCCAACCCCAACTTGTCTACTTAGGCAGCATGTCCCAGGGATCCCCTGTCTCTGCCTCCCAAGTGCTGTGATTACAGATGGCTCCTATGTCTGCCCAGCATTTATGTGTGTGATGGTTACTTTTAATTGTTAAGTTGACACCATCTAAAATCCCTGGGAAGAGAGTTTCAATGGAGGACTGTCTTCACTAGTTGCTTATAGGCATGACTGTGAGTGTGGGGGTATTGTGTTCCCCAAAATATTGTGTATGCTAATAAATTTATCTGGGGTCAGAGAACAGGACAGCCACAATATTAAACATAGAGGTTAGGCAGTGGTAGCATACGCCTTTAATCCTAGCATTCCAGAGACAGAAATCCCTCTGGATCTCTGTGAGTTCAAGGCTACATTGGAAACGGCCAGGCAAGGTGATACACACCTTTAATCCCAGAAAGCCACACCTTTAATCCCAGGGAGGGGTGGTAGAAAGCAGAAAGGTATATAAAGCGTGAGGACCAGAAACTAGAGGCATTTGCCCTGGAGAGGCATCTGCCCTGGAGAGGCATCTGCCCTGGAGAGGCATCTGCCCTGGAGAGGCATTTGGCCTGGAGAGGCATCTGCCCTGGAGAGGCATTTGGCCTGGAGAAGCATTTGGCCTGGAGAAACATTCAGGCTTCTAGCAGCAGTTCAGCTGAGAGCCATTTGGATATGAGGACACAGAGGCTTCCAGTCTGAGGAAACAAGACCAGCTGAGGATCCGGTGAGGTGAGATAGCTGTGGCTTATTCTGTCTCTCTGACCTTCCAGTGTTCACCCCAATACTTGGCTCCGGGTTTGATTTTATTAATAAGAACTTTTAAGACTCCTGCTACATGTGGGAAATAGTTTGATTAGTTAATTGAGACCTGCCCACGCTGGGTGGCACCATTCTCTAGACAGGGAATCCTGAACTGTGTAAGACTGAACAAAGTAAGCTGAGTGCAAGAGGAGCATGCAAGCTTTCTGGCTCTCTGCCTTTGAGCATGGATGCGGTATGACTGGCTGTTCCCAGCTCCTGCCTCTATGAGTTCCCCAAAACACTGTACTGTGACCTGAACTGTGGGCTAAAATAAATTCTCTCCCACCTAATTTGCTTCTCCCAGGGTGTTTTGTTACAGCAACAGACACAAAACAAGACAATGCACGTGTTAGGGACCTAACTCTAGTCCTCACACTTGTATGCTTTATCCACTGAGCCATCTCCTCAGCCTCTCTGTTACTTGTAGGTAAACTCTGAGTAACATCGGCTTTAATAGTTTAATGGCTCTCATAATAGACTACAGAGCCTACAAACCTGACACTGATATTCTTAGCACATCTGGTGAGTTCGCTTAGCTGGTATCTTTCTTGCACTTCCACTTCTAGGAAAGAGACTTTGATGGAAATTATGGTTTAAGGGGAGAAGAGGCCTGCTTTTGAGTATAGTAACTCAGCTGGGGAATTTGAATTATGAGTACAAATTGTCCTTTCCAAACTCCTCTAAAATGAGTTTATAGTTTTAATTATGAATAACTCAATTTTAAGAACATGTGAAAATTCAGTATAAATATTATCTCTAGGCCTTCCTCCAATTTGTTAGCTAAAAATATAAGCTCTAACTTCCCACCAGCATAAAGCAAAGAACACAAGGATGACCACTGCATCATGGCAGGCCCCTCGCATCAGTTAGCCTTGACAAACCCACCACCTTAGCTCGTAAGGTCTTTCTTGCACTTCTCCATTATCCCCTGGAATAGCCCAGTTTTGCATCTCACAGCTTGCAGAAGACTGGGCTCTAGGCTGTGCTGCCAACCCTGGCTATGGTACTTATGATACAGGTTACCTTCTATACAACATACAACTAACTACTCCAGAATTAGTGCCCATGGCATCCTCCAAAGATGAGTACTAAAGATCTGGGGGTGTGAAAGACCCTGTGGATGGGGTTAGTTTGAAGAAACAGGTCATTGGAGACAGGCCTTTGAAGGAGAAATTGAAATCCTGCCCTTCCTATCTCTCTTCCTGTTTCCTGGCAGCCATGGTGACCACCACATATTCCTACCACCATGATATTCTGTCTCACCTAAGACCTTCCACACTCTCGCTGTCCTTGCTTCCTGGCTATCATGGGGTAGCAGCCTCTTCCACCACACACTTCTGTCACCACCATATCCTGCCTCACCTCAGGTCCAAACCATGGAACCACCTGGCCTGGGATAGAAACTCTCAAAACTGTTAGCCAAAATAAACTTTTAGTCCATTACATCACTTATGGCAGGTATTGGTCAGCAGGGAATGTGAACACACACGGTGCCTCCAACTGCTCATCCATCTAACAGGAGTGAAGTCTATAGATGAATGTTATAGAATGCTATGAGGACTGAGTAAGATGGACATGCAGGCATCCCCAGATCACATCTGGCACCTGAACATCTTCAGTACTGCCTTGTTCAGTTTTCTCTAGGGGTTCCTCTCTTTCTTTCCCATTAGAACACTGTAAGCAACGCCATGGCTGAGTGTGTTCAATACCAGTTAGGAAAGGCCATGTTTGTCCTATGTATAGCCACAAACATTTCCCTAATCTAGAATCCAGAACCTTCTATCCATCTCAGAAAACAAAAGGGAAGACAGTTAAAAATCATTGTTTATCAAGACTACCCTGCCATTCACAGAAATGATTTCAAAGAGTCTTTATTTGTCACATTGCACAGAACATAACACAGGTGAGTTTTATATGTAAATCACATCTCAATAAGTCTAACAAAAAAGTCTCATCTATATTAACAGCTATGTTCAAAGAATTGTGGGAAAGAAATACCTCAGAAATGAGTTTTTCTTTTTAATTGGGAGAAATCTCCCTTCCCAATACTCTTAGCTCTTCTCAATTCCTCTACTATGAAGGGAAGCCAAACCATTAATCATCAATTAGTTATGACTTAGTAAAGAGTGATATTTTGTCTTAATGTAGTCAGACAAAGGGGGCAAAAAAATTACTCTACACCCCCCAAATTGTTTGTAGCCTGAGATTGTAAAAAAAAATCTGTATTTGCAGTTCCAGTTCACAGCTACACCTACTTTTACGGGGTAACCATGGCCCCCTATCAGTAACACAAATACTGACCCCTCCCAGGGGTGGAGGAGAAATAAGATGTTGTTTCTAGAATAAAGAAGTGACTTAGCCAAGTCCATGAAGATGGGAAATCCCATAGTCAAGTTTGGGTTCTATTGCTCCAATGTAACTAAATGCCATGTTTTATTGATTTGTGGGACCACCAGACACAGTGATCGTATTTTTAGGACCTTTTTGGCAATATTTCCCTCCAGGATCTAGCATTATAATTTGTTATTATAAAATAGGATTCTGTTGGTCCAAGTCTGGATTCCATGTTGTCATCCTGCAATGGATGCCACATTGTTATCACAATCTGGTCTTACAAGAACAGATGGAGAGAAAACACTGGGTGCCCACCCTTTTGCCCCTGCCGTCCCAGTCCACATGAGCTATGCTGCAGCCACAGGTAAAGGAGAAAGTAGCAGTTGACCTCTAAACCACCTGATTGCCATCTGGTCCAGAGGGGATCATCCATTACATAATGTCTTGGTTAGGGTTTCTATTGCTGTGAAGAGACACCATGACCACAGCAACTCTTACAAGGAAAAATATTTAGTTGAGGTGACTCACTTAAAATTTCAGAGCTTCAGTCCATTATCATCTTCATGAGAAGCATGGTGGCGTTCAGGCAGACATGGTACTGGAGTAGTAGCTAAGAGTCCTACACCTTGCAACAACAGGAAGTCAACTGTCACACTGAATGGTATCCTAAGCATAGGAAACCTCAAAGCCTGCCCCCACAGTGACACACATCCTCCAACAAGGCCATACCCACTCCAACAAAGCCGTTAGTCACCATAGTCTATCACAGTCTCAACAATATTTAAAAGTCCAAAGTTCAAAGTCTCTTCTGAGATTCATGCAACTCTTAACTGCAATCCCCTATAAAATCAAAGGAAAAAATCAGATCACATACTTCCAACATATAATGGTACAGGGTACATTGCCATTCCAAAATGTAGAGAAGGGAGCATAGTGAGGAAATACAGGACCAAAGCAAGACAAAAACCAGCTGGGCAAACTCCAAACTCTGCACCTCCATGTCTGATGTCAAAATGCTCTCCAGATCTCCAACTCCTTCAGCTTTGCTGACTGCAACACACTTCTTTTTCTTAGGCTGTTTTCACACCCTGTTAACAGCTCTCCTTAACAAGTAGCCCACGACTCTGACATCTCTAGCACCTTGTGTTCTCCAAGGCAATCCAGGCTTCAACTTCACAGCTTCACTCAATGGCCTTTCTACCAGGCCTCCATTCAGGGATACCCCTGACACATTCCTGGCCTCAGTGGCTTTCTTTATGCACAGAAGAAAATTCCATAATCCACTTCTTCTATCCTTAACTCTAAAGCCAGAAACATGTGGTTAAAGCTGCCAAGTTCTGTTGCCTACTGGGACTGCAATATGGTCCCCTTGTTCAATTACATTTTCACCAGCATTCTGTCCTTCACTGCCTAAGCTTGGCTGTCCTGAAACTTGTTCTATAGACCAGGCTGGCCTCAAACTCAGATATCTGCCAAGCTTTCTGCCTTCCCAGGGCTGGGATTAAAGGTGAGCACCACCACACCCAACTCTAAGTTTTTCTTTAGTTCTTGTTCATAACTTGGAAACTTAGCTGGGTGGAATCTTGCCCTAAAGTCACCACTCCCTTTATTCCATTTTTTAATCCATTTATCTCCTTGAACACAGGATCTAACCCCAGTCCACTTCTTGGTGACCCTTTTCTCAGTCTGTAAATTTTGTATTGTTATTTGCTCAGCTTGCTCCTTTTCATTATAAATCTTCACTAGAATCACCACCAATAACCACACAACAGCATATACTATGTGGTTGATATATTGTGTACCCCAATAAACTTATCTGGGGGATCAGAAAACAGAAGAGTCACTATATTAAGCATAGGTTTAGGGAGTGGTAGCCCATGCCTTTAATCCTAGCATTCTGGGATCTCTGTGAGTTCAGGGCCACACTGGAAACAGCCAGGCATGATGACACACACCTTTAATCCCAGCACTTGAGATCTCATGCCTTGCTTGGGAAAGACACATGCCTCTAATCCCAGGAAGTGATGGTAGGAAGCAGAAAGGTATATAAGGCGTGAGGACCAGGAGCTAGAGGCTTTTTAAACATTTTAGTTTTTAAGCTTTTAGGCTTTTAGCAGCAGTTCAGCTGAGATCCATTTGGATGAGAACTCAGAGGCTTCCAGTTTGAGGAAACAGGATCAGCTGAGAAGTTGGTGAGGTGAGGTTAGCTGTGGCATATTCTGTCTTTCTGATCTTTCAGCGTTCACCCAATATCTGGCTCCATGTTTTTTATTTAAGAAGATGTTTTAAGATTCATATGGGGGGGGGGCTGGAAGAGGGAGAACAGGGGAATCCATGGCTGATATGTAAAATTAAATTAAATTATAAAATGAATTTTTTAAAAAAAGATTCATGTTACAATACTAGGCTGTTTTGGGATTTCCTCTGCCAATGGAATTAATCCAAAATTCTTCCCTTTAGCCTCAGGCAGATAAGAGCAAAAGACAGCCACTCTCTTCACCAAAATATCACAAGAATGATCTCTAGGCAACATACTAAAATTCCTCTGAAACTTCTTGAGTGAGCATCCCACAGTTCAACAAATCACACTTGGCACCACTGTCTTCCGTGCTCCTGCTAGTATGGCCCATTAAACAGCACTTAAGATGTTCAACTGCTTTTCTAATCCATAACCCCTAATCCATACTACTCCAAGTAAAAACATGGTCAGGCCTATCACAGCAATACCCTGTCCCTGGTACCAACTTCTATCTTAGATAGGGTTTGTATTGCTGTGAAGACAAACCATGTCCATAGCAACTCTTATAAAGAAAAACATTTAATTGGAATGGCTGGCTTACAGTTTCAGAGGTTCAGTCCATTATCATTGTGGCAGAGAGCATGGCAGTGTGCAGACAGATGTGGTGTAGGAGTAGTAGCTAAGAGTCCTACAACTTGCAGCAACAGGAAGTCGATTGTCATATCAGGCAGGATCCTGAGCATAGGAAACCTCAAAGCCTACCTCCATTGTGACACACTTCCTCCAACAAGGCCATATTCACTCCAACAAAGCCAAGCCTCCTTATAGTGCCACTTCCTATGAGATTATGGGGGCCAATTACATCCAAACTACCACACATAACCATCATCACATAGGATGAGCACCAGTCAGAGACCTTTCCTACTTTACCTGGAGGAGTCAGGCCACTTTAGAAACACATTTCTCTACTCATTCCATTTCTGGATAATGAGTTGCCTGTTGAAATTAAAGAATGAATTGGTGTTTTCTATACACAAGGGAGACAGCAAGGGGTTCTTAGAACTTTGGGAAATAAGAGGAAGGAAATTAAATAGTAATAGATGGGGTTTTCATCCACATGAGTGGCCCAGAAAGTTTTGCAAATGTGAAACCAAAGACACATGGGAATAATCAAGTTCCTTCGATCATTGAGCTTCGGAGTCTGTCTCAAGAGGCAGTAATACAACACACGAGACCTAAGAATGTGTGGGCTCCTTATACTAGCTTGCTAGGGCTGCCGCAGTTAAGTGCCCCAGTCTGGGTCACTTCCCAACAGAAATGCATCTTATTAGGATTCTGGAGACTGAAAGTCCAAAACAGGGGACAGCAGGGTTTCTTCTCAGGCCCATCTTCATGGTTAAATACAATCATCTTCCCCTCACGTCTTTTTATGCTCTTCCCTCTGTCCTAGTCAGGACCTAAATGTACTCTAGAGCCACCCTAATGACACCTTAGAAACCTTATCTCCAGCCCTTGTGACATTATGAAGGACTAGAGGTTAGGACTTCAACATATAAAATGGAGGGCATGATGAGAGGCAGCACACTCCCTCACCTGACCTCCTGTGTGGGATGGATAAGGATCAGGCTCTGTCACTCCCAGATCGATTCCCATCCTTTGTCCTTTATTCCATGTGGAGGAAAATCATATTCTACAAGATGCCTTGTCAACTGCTTAGGTAAGCAGGGGCTCTAACGAAAGACCATATGGGAGGAGGAAGGAGAAGCTGATGCGTCTTTGAGTCTTGGCATTCCTTTCTTCATTGTCTTTGCATCTACTAGAAAGCTCCTCTTTTTTATTTAATTAATATTATTTTATTTATTTTATGACCACAGTTTCCTCTCCTATTCCCAGCCCCCTGCCTCCCATCTACCCCCTCTCCATCTACTCCTCCTCCATCTCCATTCAGAAAGGGGCAGGCTTCTCATGGGCTTGAACAAAGCATGGCACATCAAGTTGAGGCAGGACCGAGCTTCTCCCCTTGCCTCAAGGCTGGGCAAGGTAATCCAGCATGGGGAACAGGTTCCCAAAAGCCAGGTAAGTACAGGGACAGGTCCTGATACCACTGCTAGGAGTCTTACAAACAGATCAAGCTACACAACTGTCACACACATGCAGAGGGCCTAGGGCAGTCCCATGCAGACTTCATAACTGTTGGTCCAGAGTCTATGAGCTCATGTCAGCTGTCTCTGACATGTCTCCATCATGACCTTGGCTTCCCCCCCAACACTCCCATGGCTCATACAATCCCTCTTCCCTTTCTTCAACAGGACTCCCAGAGCTCAGCCCAGTGCTTGACCGTGGATCTCTGCATCTGCTTCCATCAGTTACTGGATAAAGGCTCACTGATGACAATTAGTCACCAATCTGATTATAGTAGATGGCCAGTTCAGGCACCCTATCCAAAAATTATTTCTAGAAATCTTAGCTGAGTCCATCCTTGTGAATTCCTGGGGATTTCTTTGGCACCAGGTTTCTCCTTAACTCTAAAATGCACCCCTCCATCAAGATGTCTCTTTCATTATTCTCCCCTTCTGCCCCACCCCCAACCCACCTCCCACACCCGTCCTGCCCAACCCGCTTCCTCAAGTTCCCATCCTCCCACCCCTCCACTCCTGCCCCAGTTCACCCAGGAGTTCTCTTCTGTTTCCCCTCCCCAGAGAAATCCATGCATCCCTCTTTGGGCCCTCCTTGTTATCTAGCCTTTCTGGGGCTGTGGATTGGAGGTTGGTTATCCTATACTTTACTCCTAATATTCACTTATGAGTGAGTACATACCATGTTTATCTTTCTGGGTCTGAGTTACCTACTCAGAATGATTTTTTTCTAGTTCTATCCATTTCCCTGCGTGTTTCATGAGGTCATTGTTTTTTACAGCTGAGTAATACTCCGTTGTGTATATATACCACATTTTCCTTATCCATTCTTTGGTTGAGGAGCATCTAGGTTGTTTCCAGGTTCTGGCTATTATGAATAATGCTGCTATGAACATAGTTGAGCAAGTGTCCTTGTGGTATGATTGAGCATCCCTTGGGTATATGCCAAAGAGTGGTATCCTTTGGTCTTGAGGTAGATTGAGTCCCAATTTTCTGAGAAAGTGGCTGTAGAAGTTTGTCATCCCAACAGTGGAGGAGTGTTACCCTTGTTCCACATCCTCTCCAACATAAGCTGCCATCAGTATTTTTTACCTTAGCCATTCTAACAGGTGTAAGATGGTATCTCAGACTTGTTTTGATTTACATTTCCCTGATGACTAAGGATGTTGAACAATTCTCTAAGTGTATTTTGGCCATTTGAAATTCTTCTGTTGAGAATTCTCTGTTTAAATCTGTACCCCATTTTTAATTGGGTTATTTGGTATTTTGATGTCTACTTTCTTGAGTTCTTTATATATTTTGGAGATAGATTACCTATTCTTTCTTTGTTTGTTTGTTTGTTTTCAAGACAGGGTTTCTCTGTGTAGCTTTGCGCCTTTCCTGGAACTCACTCTGTAGTCCAGGCTGACCTCGAACTCACAGAGATCCACCTGCCTCTGCCTCCCAAGTGCTGGGATTAAAGGCGTGCACCACCAGCCGTTTCGTCTTATTGACAGTGTCCTTTGCCTTACAGAAGTTTTTCATTTTTAGGAGGTCCCATTTATTAATTGTTGCTCTCAGTGTCTGTGCTATTGACGCTATATTCAGGAAGTGGTCTCCTGTGCAAATGTGTTCAAGGTTACTTCTCACTTAGAAAGCTCCTCTTACATGTTCCCATTCCTGAGAGATACTCACAGATTCTGGATCCCACTCACTTACCCCTTCCTCTTTCTTCCCACCCCTAAAGTTAAAACAGTTTTCGGTATCATCTGCTTGGTGTCTCAGCTCTGTATTACATGGATAACCAATCCTACCAACCTCTCCCTTTGTGAAAGACCAATAATATCTTCAGCTTAGATTCCAAACACTGTGTCTCCAATATGAGACAGATGTTTCCAGTAGAAGGCACAAAACAAGAACAAAAAGTCTTCTGGCTACAGTCTTAAAACACAAGAGAACCTACTATGTGGCATAAAATAAGGAAAAAGATCCATAGATTCCCCCTGTTCCCCTATTTTTAGGGTCCTTTACTAGATCAGGAGCTAAATTGACAAATGTTTCAGATTCTTCAGTTACATGATCCCCAAACACACCACTAGCAGTCAACTGTAACAGGAACCTTAAGTCATGTGGGCCTTCAACATATATCCTTCCCAGCCCCTTCTAAGGCCCCAGGGAGGAACTCCAGCTGTGCATTTACATTGTCACATATTTCTTTTGTAAAATTTTTAAAGAAGCATCTTTACACTGCTTTTATTAGAGAGCCTTTCAAGTTTGACAAGCCTTGAAGACCAGCATTGTTTTATCTGTGTTGTAATGATTCCAGAACAGGTAGAAAGGCTGAACCCTCAGAGGAGATACTGGCATTGTATTGCTGGTTCAATCTGTTCTCTGCATTCTGAGAATCCTGGACAATGCTAAGCATGGATTGGAATCATCACCTAGACAGTCACTGTGTGCACGTGTGTGGGCACATGTGTGTGTATGCACGTGTGTGCACTCACTTACCCACATGTGGTAAACAGACGTATGTGGAAACCAAAAGAATAACCTCTGTTGCCATTCCTCAGGTGTCATCTATCTAGTTTTTCTTGAGCCAAGGTCTTCAATGGGCTGGCACTCACCACATAGGCAAAACCACTGAGCCCCAGAGGCCCCAGTAACCCATGCATTGGGGTTACTGGCATGTGCCACCATGAACAGGTTTTTTTCTTTTAATTTTATGTGTGTTCTGGGAGCTCTAACTCAGGCCTTTGCTTGTAAGGCAAACACTTTACCAATGGAGCTATCACCCTGACTAGCCACAGTAATTCTTCCTCAATGTTACATGGAGACAACTCTATGCAGCTAAGCAAAGTTATGAGGTCAGACAGTCTCAGTTATAAAACTTAGCCCCTGAGCTCTACTCTAGAGCTAAAATAATAATAAAAAAACAGCTTGGTTTGGCATAAAAACTGACATGTGGACCAATGGAATCAAATTGAAGATCCTGACATTAATCACACACCTATGAACATCTGATTTTTTACAAAGAAGCCAAAACTATACAATGGAAAAAAGAAAGCATCTTCAACAAATGGTGCTAGCATAACTGGATGTTAACATGTAAAAGACTGCAAATAGATCCATATCTATCTCCATGCACAAAACTTGAGTCCAAGTGGATGAAAGACCTCAACATAAATCTAGCTACACTGAACTTGATAGAGGAGAAAGTAGGAAATAGCATAGAAAGCATTGGCACAGGAGACCACTTCCTAAATATAACACCAGTAGCAAAGACACTGAGAGCAACAATTAATAAATGGGACCTCCTGAAAATGAGAAGCTTCTGCAAAGGACACAGTAAATAAGACAAAACGACAGCCTACAGAATGGAAAAAGATCTTCACGAACCCCACATCTGACAGAGGGCTTAGCTCCAAAATATATAAAGAACTCAAGAAACTAGACATCAAAATACCAAACAATCCAATTTTAAAAATGTGCTACAGATCTAAACAGAGAATTCTCAACAGAAGAATCCCTAATGGCCAAAAGACATGTAAGAAATTGCTCAACATCCTTAGTCATAAGGGAAATGCAAATCAAACTAACTCTGAGATACCATCTTACACCTGTCAGAATGGCTAAGATCAAAAACATTGATGACAGCTTATGTTGGAGAGGATGTGGAACAAGAGGAACTCTCCTCCACTGTTGGTGGGAGTGAGTGCAAACTTGTACAGCCACTTTGGAAATCAGTATGGTGGCTTCTCAGAAAATTGAGAATCAATCTACCTCAAGACCCAGTGATACCATTCTTGGGCATATATCCAAGGGATGCTCAAGCATACCATAAGGACACTTGCTCAACTATGTTCATAGCAGCATTATTCATAGTAGCCAGAACCTGGAAGCAACCAAGATGCCCCTCAACTGAAGAATGGATAAAGAAAATGTGGTACATATACACAATGGAGTATTACTCAGCTGTAAAAAAAAATGACATCATAAAATTTGCAGGCAAATGGATGAAACTAGAAAATGTCATCCTGAGTGAGGTAACCCAGACTCAGAAAGACAAACATGGTATGTACTCACTCATAAGTGGATACTAGATGTAAATCAAAGGATAATCAGACTACAACCCACAGCTGCAGAGAAGCTAGGAAACAAGGAGGACCCTAAGAGGGATGTATGGATCACCTTGTGATGGGTAAACAGGAGATCCCAATGAGTAAACTGAGGATGGGGGGGGATGTAATAGAGGGTAGGGGATGAGGGATGAGGATATGAGGGAATGGGGTGGTCAAGGTGGGGGAGGAGTGGAATGGGAGAGCAATGAAAGAGAAATCTTGATAGAAGGAGACATTATGGGGTAAGGGAGAAACCTGGTGCTATGGAAATTCCCAGCAATCCACAAGGACGGCACCAGATTAGACTACTAGCAACAGTGGTGAGGGTACCTGAACTGGCCTACCCAGGCAATCAGATTGGTGAATACCCTAACTGTCATCATAGAGCCTTTATCTCGTAACTGATAGAAGCAGATGCAGACATCCACAACTATGCACCAGGCCAAGCTCTGAGAGTCCAGTCGAAGAGAGGGAAGAGGGATTACATGAGCAAGGGGGGTCAAGATCATGATGGGCGAAATCTACAGAGACAAGTGAACCAAGCTCAAAGGAACTCATGAACTTTAGACCGACAGCTGTGGAATCTGCATGGGACCGGACTAGACCCTCTGCATACAGGAGACTGTTGTCAGTTTGAGGGGCCCCTGGCAGTGTGATCAGGATCTATCTATGGTGCATAAGCCAGCTTTCTGGATCCCATTACCTATGGTCGGACACCTTGCTCACCCCTGATAAAGTGGGGAGGGGCTTTGTCCTGCCTTAACTTAATGTGCCAGGCTTCGCTGTCCCTACATAGGAGAACTTACCCTGTTGGAGGAGAGGAGGAGGAGGAGGGGTAAGTGAGGGGGGAATGGGAGGAGGGATGAGAGGGGAATCTGTAGTTGGTATGTAAAATGAATAAAAAAAATAATAAATAATAAATAAAATAAAACTTAGCCACCCCCCTTTCTGGCACAGTATGACTTCAAACCTTGCTCATAGGCGCTCCTGCTAGACAGAGTGTCCAGGCATAGGATTTTAAGAGTGCCTAGAAGCCTCTAGTGTGGTAAGCGCTCCCTAAGTGTTAGCTATTAAATCACTATCATAGACTTGATCTCAGACTTCCCAGGCCCTGGTCCCACTCCGAATCTTTATCCCCTGAACTCACTCAGCCTCAGCTGGATGTGAAGCAAACTGACTCTCACCTCCACTTGCTCCAGCAAAGCCCCAGACTGTGTTCGGAACTTGAGTTTACAAGGGACGTCCTTAGCACTGGATGGTACCAGTGTCTCTCCAGCTCCCAAGTGCAGAAAGCCTGTGTTGCCCCTGGATTTCTCTTGAGCTCTCCCAGCTCCTGGGGTCTCATCCAGACACCTGCCCTTAAATGCCCACCTCACAGTTTCTCCTACTTCTCCCTCACTCGTACAAAACTCCTCAGCTCCTCCTGATAGATCTCCATGACTTTAAGGAAAGAAAACAAATATAAGAAAGACAGGACTTCATGACCCCAGTTGCATTTTCACAAGGTTTCTCTTGCTTTACCTAAGTATATTTCCTCATAGTTAACACCAGAGAGACATAAGAAGGGACGCCACGAGGAGCCGCACATCAGCACCCAGCATAAGGAAGAGCTTCCAGTTAAAGCCCATTTCCACTGTGTTGCCCTCTCTCCTCCCAGGTTACAGCCTGAAGCTGGTGTTCCTCACTTCCCTGTGGGTCCGGTTACTTCCCTTATATAACTTCAAGTTTTCCTACTGCAAGATTATATATGTGTGTGTTTATATTTGTATTTAAACATATATACATGTACATGTATATATACGGTTGCTTCATGACTTTTGTATTCATATAAATGTAAGGTTGGCCCAATAAGGGAGATTCTAGGTAGAACAGAATGCCAAATATTCAGTGAGTGTTTCACGTTTTAATTTTTAGTTCTAGTGTCTCTTTTGATTCTATTTCTTTATAATTTCACTTTTTGATTGCTTTCCCATCAATTCTTCATTTAAATCCTTGAACAGATATGTGCTGACTTCTTTAAAATGCCTTTCTAATTCAAAATCTGAATTGCTATTTGTCTTTTCTTGCTTCCTGTTGCTTTTTCTCTTGGCTGTGGATCATGTTTATCTCTTTCTTTGAGTGTATAACAAATTTTTAACATACTAGATTTGTGTGCTACAGTCAGGGGACTGGACCTTGTAACTCTTCTGAAGAGTGTGATATTTTTGTTACAGAAACAAACAACTGGCTGCTGTCTTTATTCTGTAGAGGATTTCCAATGGATCCATTGCTTTTCATTTGTGGTAAGTGCCCTGGAGCAGCGGTGTGTGGTGGGATTTTGATAGAAAGCACATTTAGTATTTACCACATCCGACTAACTGGAAGAACTAACAACAGCCTCCATTCTGTCTCTCCATCAGTAGCAGAAACTGAGAACTTTCTACCTTTCAGCCTCTTCCAGAAAGAGTCAGATTCCAGCCAGCCAAGTTTGAATCTCTCCTGTGCACACACAGTTCAGTCAGTCAAGGGTGTAAGCATAGGTTATATGCATGTTTGGGGATTTCCCCCTCACCATTCTAGAATATTCTCCCACATTTACCAGCTTTTCCAGCAGTTCCAAACCTGCAAAAATTACAACCTGGCTCCTTTGGCTCTGTCGATGAAGCAATTTTACCACAAGGGCTATGACCCAAAAAGAAAAGTCACAGGTGTGCATTTCATCTGTGCTCGTTTCTTTTTTTCAGGAATTGATCCTTTTTGGTTTCTGCTGTCTTTGGTCCCGCTTTGCTTCTTTTATGTTTGTGCAAATGCTCACCAATATTGTCGGAGGCATCAGCTGCCATATTAGAACTGGTTCAGGATCAAAACACACTTTGTGCACGCTTAAAATTCTCCAGGAATAAAAATATGCTTTAAAAATAAAATAGGATTTAAATAATGAAAAATAGTTTCCTGTTTCTCACCTTGGACATTTAGGACATGTTAAAATTCACCAGTCCAATAACCTGGAAGTAATCTCAAAGTTGGCCAAATCTCCATGACCAAAATATTTAATGTGGAAAATTATTTTTATACTCCTACTTATCTCCATTAAAAATCTTTATGGTAGGTTATATTTCTTAGGCAAAATATCCAAGAGAATTCCACATGTACCTTTATTATCACATCAAGTAACCAAAACTTCAGGGTGAATCAGAATTGCTAAATTCCCCTAGGAGAACAAGACTGCAAGTACCATGTGACTTTTCAGGGACACCTGGGTTTTCCTGCAGGGGTCACCACCACCGTATAAACACAAAACTCTCCAGGAATCTGACCTAATGTCTCCAGCCCATCCACCATGCCAACCTAACACAGATGCAACTGTGAAAACCACATATACAATAGACAAAAACAGAACTTCTCAGTTTGAATTAAATTAAGTCCCCACGAATCTTGTTCACTGACATACCTGGCCTAGTAGAAAGGTTCAGTTTAGTTCCATCTCAGGGAAATAGCAGTTTTTCGAGGGACACGATGTATAAACAATTTCTGTGCTGGAGGTCAGCAATCACTAGTAGAGAAGGCCAGGCTTTGAAAACTGCAGGGTTTCTGTCGCACTAACTCTACTTCGATGTTGTTCCACACAATCAGCAATATAGAATATATAAGTGAAAGAACAGGACTGGTCATGTAAACACTTCTTTATAAAAAGAAGGGGTGGGTTGAATCTGGCACAGGCACAGTTTTCTGAAAGGGAGAAAGGGACCTTTTAGAAAGCTTGGGCAACTCCTCGAAGGAATGTGCTCATAATGAAGCCCTAAAAGTTCTGATGTCCATCCTTTCCTAGAGGTCAGTGGTGCTGGTTACTGAGAGTGGCTGTGCAGGTTACACTTGCCTCATTGGTCTGATAAACAAACAGCCACTGGCTTTTTCGGTGTTGGGGAATTGTCTTAACTTGTATGCAGAAAAAGTTGTGAGAACACAGAGTGCCAGCCACAATCATCAGTAAGCATCCCTGCCCACTAGCCGTCTAGCCACAGGCCATCTTTATCTCTGTGAGCATCTTCATCATCAACAAAATGGGAGTCACAGGCTCTGCCCCAAGGAATGGTCTGAAGGATTAAGGAACTTTAGAACCATTGGTTAAATGCTTGTTCTCTTAGATTTTATTAAACTGGAAGGACAAAGGTGAGTTTTCTGAAAAGTAGAAAACTAATTTCTTAATCTTCAAATTTAAAAATCCAATTTCCCTAAAAGCTGGCCTAGAAATTCCTTATAAATGCCAGTGTTAGTCATTTTTAAGTCAAATTCTTCTCTAACAACAGAACATTCAGAAAGTCCATCCATACACAGGTAGCAAGAAACCTCAAAATTGGGAGAAGGGGCCAAATGTCCTCCATTCTTGTCTGATCTCTGTCCCATGTCATTTTGCAAATCACTTTGTCCTTAACTTCATTACGATCCCAGCAACGCTTTCCAAAGTGTAAGGATGCATTCATCCGAGGATCATGACTCCGTATCACCTAAACAAGGTGCTCTTTTATGAGGTGGCAAAAAAGGAAGCTAACAGTGATCTGAAGTGTGAGCAACTTTGACTATTCTGATTCTGCAGTTGCTTCCAGCCACGGCCAGTGTCTGAGTGAAGCCATCCAGTCCTATCATTTTCATGCACATCACAGCATAATTGCCAATATGACGTCCTTATTCTGTTAGTCACATGGAGTTCCCACCATGCAAGCAGACCAGGCATATGGATTCTTCCTTGGCTGTGAATCAATTGAAGCTGGCTGCGCTGTAGGGAGGCATGGTACCAGTGCACACAATTGATCTCCCTTCCTTGAAGAAGTCACAGTGCCCAGTGACAAGCTAACAGGCTACAAGGATGGAGAAGCAGCTGAGAGACAGGGTCTCAGGGGCCGCTGCATTTAAGCAATTTCATCAGCAAGCACACAGCAGCTTTAAAGAAGGACGTAAATCAAGGGAAACCTGAGTGGTTTCTCCCTCCTGAGCCACCATTTTCATTCTTGTAGCAAATGGGTGTTCCAGAGAAGGGAAAGGAGGGTGAGTCACACCCCGTGCCACTCCCACGTGGCTAACTCTACACCTTGATTTCTAGAGTGACCACATGACCTAGTCAGTACAATCTATCTTCTCATACATAAGAAATGATTCAGAATTAAGATCATGAGTCAGATAGAGCCAACACTTTATCAACAGCAGCCGTGGGGATTCGCTCGCTTTTTCTTTAAGGTGGTTTGACTGGCAGAGGGAAACTTGCTACCAACACCACACACCAAGAAGCCCTCACAATTTACTGGACTGCATTCGGCTTTGTAGAGGATAACATACCCTTTGAGTTTTCAACGATGACGAATCCAATACATTTCTATATTTTTCTGAAGCTATGAATTGAACTTATGGAAAATGCACCCTGAAAAGCCTGACTGATTTATAGTGTTTAAGAAAACTCTTCCACACGGAGGTTCTATTGATATATACCCCTACCTGTGGCTGTCCAGTGACCCAATTCTCAGACTTACCTGAGTTAGAAAACCAGAAATCATCCTTGACTCCTCTCTCCTGTCCCCTTCATGTCCCCAAATATGTTTGTTCATTGTCAAGGTTTCACCAGCTTCACCTTTCTTTGATGAGTAGAATCATTTATTGGATACAAATAACTTTACATGTACTCTATTACCAGTTCCTATGAAACTCTTCTGTGTTGCTAAGAATGTAAAAGTAACTGCTCAAGTCTATTTCCCAAGTGTCTCGGAGTATAGATGTACCTATAAGATGAAGGAAGGAGGAGAGAGAAGAAACAGTTGATTGCTATCATACCTTTGTATTTCTTTAAATGTTTGGCTGAACAAATTTGAATAGTTCCTGAAAGAGAGTTGTGGTGATATTTTAATTGTGCTGAAATGTGATTTTATTTGTATGTTAATAAATCAAGTTTGCCTGGAGATCAGAGGTCATAGCGAGCCAGGAACAGAAGTCAGGTGGTGGTAGCCCACGCCCTTAATCCGATCACATGTCAGGCAGAGTCTCTGTGTGGTCAAGGACACAGCCAAGCATGGTGACACAAGCCTTAATGCCAGTACCAACCATAAAGACCTGGAGCTCTGTTTAGACAGGCAGTGATGAGAAAGTCATGTGACTGGGCTTAGAGCCAATGAGAAGACAGAACAGGAAAGCAATAAAAGCACAGGTTAGGCAGGAAGAAGCTCTCTCGTGTGGGAAACTACAGCTTGGTGGTAAGCTAAAGGGTAGTCATGGCTCTTCAATAATTCTCTGATCTCTTTGGCTATTACCTCTGTATTTGGCTCTGTGTTTCTCATTTACTAAGACTGTTTAGAATTTCATCTACAGAGAGTCATGTTGCATTAACACTAATGTCATTTAACTACTGGGTATGCTAGATGAAATACTAATAATATTTTTACTGTCCCCTTTTTATCAAAAAATATTTCTTAAATCATAAAATTATAGTGTTAGAATTTACATTTCCATACTTTAATTTTTTAATATTTTTTATGTTCATTGGTGTTTTGCCTGCATGTATGTCTGCACAGACTCCCAACTGTCTATAAGTCCAGTTCTAGGGGATAAGGAATCCTACATACTTTAATTTTTTATTTTGGAGATTATAATATAATTACCTCATTTACTCCCTCCCTTTTGTCCCTTCAAACCCTTGCTTCCCTTACCCCCTCCTTGCTGTCTTTCAAATAGCTCATAAACTTTGCTATTTTTCTACTTCAACCAATATACAGGGATATACAAGGTCCTCCTCAAGACTAGCCCAACATGCTCCTGAAGAACCATTGCATGGAATTAAGACTGTGACTGCACAAGTCCCATTCTATGATCAGCCACACCCTCTTGCTACAGGAATGCTTCAAACTGTGAACACCGATGCAGTCCTTTGGTGAATCAGCCTCCGATTGTTGTCATTTTGGTCCAAATAGTCTGGCACAGTATGCTGGGCTGCTGGGTCTGGATTGCCTGTGGCTCTCTATCTTTGTATTTTTTTTTAACAACTCCCCTCTGCCCCCATTTCGCCTTCATCCTGCCTATCACATGTATTTCACTTCTCTGGGCTAAACTGCTTGCAGTTTCCCAAATGAAATAGACACAATGACTTTTTCCTGTTTGGTACGATGAGCAAAGCAACAGCATCCTCAACAACTTGTCCCATGCTGTGCCTGTTCTGTCCAACCTCCTCATGGACTCACAGGTTACCAGACGCTGGGATTCTGTTTCTCCATTTGGGCTCAGCTACCACCCGGCCAAGTCTTTTAACATTATTTCAAAATTTCAGGGTGAATGAAAACACAAATGAGGAAAGCAGGCATGAAAATACAAGAATGGCTGGCCATGGTGGCACAAAGCTATAATATCAGCACTTGGGAGACAGAAGCAAGAGGAAGACCACAAGTGTGGAATGAGATTGGTCTACATAGAGAATACCCAGCCAGCCACATCTACATAGTGAAAGTCAGCTATGTAGATAAAAGTTAAGAACACTAAATTCTCTGATATGTCCTCTAGTATACTATGTATATGAAATATCCATATTTGTGTTCTTTGTTTCTTAGATAACAACTTTACCTTCCATTCAGAAATAACCCAAACCCACACACAACATATGAGCACAACACTGGGCATCAGGCAACACAGAGCAGTTACAAATGCAATTGTGAGGTTACAGGAAGTGGGTCTTAGACCTGAGCTAGCACCCTGCCTTAGAGGGTGTTAGCTTACTGTGCAAGAGGAACCCCGGTAGGGGCTGGTTCACTGAATTGAGGGAATCTCCCAAGACAACTAGAAGTCCAAGGATACAGTCCTGGATGAGAGAAAGCTTCCCAGAGAGGGTGTCCCAGAGATTCACAGCATTCCCTCAAGTATTGAGCTGGAATCTCATCACCACAAGAAGGCAAAATGGCTTTGAAAAGAAGTAAGTCACAGAACTAACTCTTTCTTGTTTCAATCTTATGATATAGCTGTGGTAAGCCAGACTGTATGGTATTAGCATATAGATAAACAAATACATCAATGAAACAAAGTAGAATTTAAGAACAGTGCCACACACTAATGGGCAACTTTGTGACAAATGATGCTAAAAGAACTGGGAATCTACACCATATATAACCAGCTCAAAATAATTGTAGCACCTAAAGCAATAAACTTTAGATGAAAACTATAAACATCATTAGAACACAAAAGAGATAGTTGTAGTGAATTTGGATTAAGAAGAAAGTTTTAGCTACATGAAAAAGAAACATAAAATTGATGAACTGGACTTCAATAAAGTTAAAATGTTTGTTCTTCAAAAGACACAGTTAAAAAGCAGGGTGTGATGGTACACATTCATAATCCCAACATGAAAGAGATTGAGTCATGAGGATTGGAAGTTTGAGGACAGCCTTGGCAAGATAGTGAGTCTCAGGCCAACCTGAGCTAAAATTTAAGACCCTGTCTCAAAACAAAATGAAAGTGAAAACATAAAATTAGGAGAATGGCAAGATGGTGACTCAGTGTGCAAAGCCCTTGTCTTACACATACGAGACCTGCGTGCAAATTCCTACAACCTTTGCAAAGTGCTTGCCTTAAAAATGTGAGGACCTGGTATGAACTCCTAGGACCTGTGCAGAGTGCTTGCCTTACAAGTGTGAGGACCTGGTGTGAACTCCTAGGGCCTATGTGAAGCTGGTGCAGCACCATGCATCTGTAATCCCAATGTTCAGAGATGGGTGGCAGAGAAGAGAATCCCCTGGGAATCTGCAGGTCAACCAGCCCAAAAAACATCCCACATCAGCAAACAGCACAGAGACACTGCCTCAAACAAGTTGGAAAGCCAACAGCTGAGGTTGACCCTCTGATCTCTACATATGAGCTCTGGCATGCATGTACCCACCCATATGCAGTCATTCACTCACATACATCCTACACACACACACATACACACACACACACACACACACACACACACACACACATACACACACACACACACTGAAAAGCCTACACATTGGAAGAAAATATTTTCAAAGTTTTTCTTTGATTGGAGACACAATGGATAAGAAGTGGTTAGAACTCAATAACAAGTGAACACTTCAGAAAATGAACAGATTTCAATACACACTAGTGGCAGATGAACGAGAGGAAAGGGTACTCCATGTGATCAATCATAAGGGAAAGTTGTCTAGAACTCACAGAGATGCCTTAGGTCCTAGATACGTCTTTATCTCCATGACCAAAGCCCTGCCAGAAGCAGAGTGGGGAAGGGGACTTGACTGTGGCTCCTAGTTTCACAGGGGACAGTTTATTCTGGTGGGAAAGGTATGATATGATACAGCAGCCCATGTCATGGGTGGTCCAGGAAGCAGAGAGTATGGACATCAGAGCCCTGCTGGCTTTCTCCTTTTACCAAATTCCATGGGATGGAGCCACTCACATCCAGGGTGGCTCTTGCTTGTCTGGAAACATCTTCACAGATACACACAAAGCTGTAATTTCCTGATGCTCGTAACGACTATGAAGATCAACCATCAAGTATCCCAGTATCTGTGTCCGAGAAACTTGAATGAAAAGCATCCCCTACTCCAACAGTTAGGAATTAGAGGAACCAGAACACTCATATATTGTTGGTGGCAACGGGAAATGCTACAATCACTTTGGGGAACAGTTTGGCAGTTTCTTAAAACTTAGACATCAATTTACTTTACAACCCAGTCATCCCACCCCCAGCTATTCACCTTGGAGGGAATGGAAGCATATATCCAACCAAACACCAGCAAATGAGGACTCATGGCAGCTTTATTTGTGTTAGCCCACACTGAAAAAGCACCATTTCCATCAAGAGGTAAATAAAGCCTTGTGTCTGCACGACGGAAACACAGCAATAAAAGGATGTCCTGTAATATCTCAACATGGAAAAGCCTGAAAGTAGCTCAAGCAAGGAAGGCCAGGAAAAGAAGCAACTAATGTTTAACTGCATCTATATAGAAATTTAAAATTCTAGAAAATACAAATGAATCTGCAATAGTAGAAAGTAGATCAGTGGCTGTCTAGGGATGGGGGAGGAACAGGAGGAGAGAACTGCAGAGGGGCAGGAAGAAATCTTAGCCAGTTTCATGGCATTGAGGCATATAAGAACTTAGCAGCTTTTATAGATTTAATACGAGCCACTGGAAGACTGTCCTGCTTTGCTTTCTATATCACTGGGATGCCAAAGCCATCTTGGTAGAGGAAAGGGTGTATTTGACTTGCAGGTTACAGTCCATCAAGGCAGGAACCCTGAGTCAGGTACCAAAGCAAAAGCCATGGAGAAATACTACTTACGGACTTGCTCCCCATGGCTTGCTTGGCCTGCTTTCTTATACAACCCAGGACCACCTGCCCAGACACTACCCAAAGTGGTCTAGGCCTTTCCCCATCAATCATCAACTAAAGAGTTGCCCCCTCTGATATGCCATGTTTGGTTGGTATCCATGGAAGGCCTGCCCTTTTATAGAGAGAAATGGGGGAGGAGTGGATGGGGAGGTAGAGGGGAGGTGTCTTGGTGGGACTAGGGGAGAGGAGGTAGGGGAAACTGAGGTTGGGGTATAAAATAATAATAATAATAATAATAATAATAATAATAATAATAAAGAGAAGAAAAGAAAATGCCCTCTCCGGTATACCCAAAGGCCAATCTGATGGAGGCAATTCTTCAGTTGAGATTCCCTCTTCCCAAATGACTCTAGTTTGGGTCAAGTTGACAAAAAGTATCCAGCAAAATATGTGAGTGAAATGTGAACAAAGCTATTTCAAATATAAGAATAATTATCATCCTTCGCATCCCCTTGGCAAGGTAAGTTTGTAACTGTTCCCATGAAGAGGTTCAAGTCTGTTTCTCTTTCTGTGAGATACAGGTAGTAGGTACCTTTAATGGACCAGAAAGCAGCATTCATCATATACCAAATGTTGGAGCCTTAGTTCTTAATCCTCCCATCCTCCATAGCTTTGAAAACCTAATTTATGTTGTTTGAGCCACACAATCTATGTTATTTTATTATGAGTGCCAGAACAAACTGAAATACATATTAATTCAATAAAAAGCATTTTATTAGAGAGGAAAGTGCTAACTCCAATGAATAAAGACAAAACTGAAGAATCATTAAAGAAAGATGCCCATCAAAAAAGCAGTGAGCAGAAGTGTATGGAGTAAAATCATGCTCCCAATTGTTGAGAGTCAAAGATGCATGGCATAAAGACAGGAAAGAAGCCACGGGTCTTGGCTAGGGAAAGGAAGCGGGTTTGCTCATTAAATGTGCTGTGAATTTGCTCTACATATTCTTTAAAGGTTTTCAAACATGGCTTCTTAGTGTTCTTTCCACATCAGCAACATTGAGCCAAGAGATGGGCTGGCATCTCAACAAAGCTGATCTGTGAGGGCTCTTCCCTGAACCACAAAGAAAGACTTCATAAAGAACTCCAGAGAGTATGCTCCCCAAGACAGGCTCATTCACTTCCATGAAATCACAACTCACTCTCTCTCTCTCTCTCTCTCTCTCTCTCTCTCTCTCTCTCTCTCTCTCTGTGTGTGTGTGTGTGTGTGTGTATGTGTGTGTGTGTGTGTATACAAGGTCAAGAAACAAAAGCATGAGATGTTCTTTGTTGTATATTTCTCTAGATTAAGAGAATATTCATAAGATTTTCACTCAAGAGAACTTTTATTAGGGGCCAGCAAGATGACTCAGCACATAAAGACATTTTCCACCAAGCCTGATGACCTGCACTGGATCCCTAGGACCCATGGTAGAAGGAGAAAACCATATTCTGCAAGTTGTTTTCTGATCTCCATATGCACAACATAGCAGGCATGTGTGCGTGCGCGCGCGCGCGCACACACACACACACACACAAAGAAAGAATGAGAATTAGTAAAAGATATTAAAGAAATAGTCCTATTACCGTATCAATAATATAAAATTCAGAGGGAAGAAAGTGACGAAGGAAGTGGTGTAACTATAACCCCCAAAAATAAAAGAAATAATTTTAAAAAGAACATTTAAAAATCCCCACTTCCCAGTATCCCAAATGTCATCCTGGTTGTTCATCCACCATAGAAGCAGACAGCCCATCACCTCCAGGCGTTCTGTCCAGAGCTCGGTCTTGGACTGACCTATTTCTGGCTGCCTTCTTAAGACAAAATGGATCATCACTTCTCCTCTGATACCAGACATAACTAATGGCTAGTATTTACCCACTCATCAGCCTGGGGCTTAAGAAACAGTGGAGGAAGTAGGTGATCAATACAGCATGATATTTTAGTAGAAAAAGGAAAAAAGAAAAGGTTTAGCTTAAAAACCCTCCTAATGAATGTCTGCCTTTCAATTAGGAGTTTTCAGTTACGACATTTTAAAGAAAACCTATTGATTCACCTTGGAAGAATGAGAAAGAGCAAAGAGTGAGAGTCTCTCCTAGCCTTAGCCATGCATGTCCTTCAGGCAGGCCTCCTGGAGGAATGCCTTAACACAAGGAACACTATCTTGGTATCAGGGTACTTTCCAAGTCCCCTGGTAAGAAACAGGCCCTGGTAAGACATGACCACCAAGACCCAAGTACTGGCCTTCCTCCCCCAGAATCCCTAAATAAGCTAGCATATTAGGGTTTTCTTCAAGAAGCTCCCCACAAAATTAAGTCACCCCTCTCCACATTGCACCATCCCCAGTATGCCCCAAAATCCTTTGCCTCAACAAGATTTCTTTTGAAAAATGGGTCTTTCACAAAGAAATTGCCTTATTCCTTTATTGTTATTTTTTTCTTTTTTGCTACTATTTTTTTCTCTGCCATGCCTTTTATCATTAAAAGTGTAGTACCATTTAAATAAAGATGAAGAGTGACATTTTTTAAGAAAATGAGTGCTGTGTGGGGACAGGGCTGTTAATTTTTAAAAGGTTATTGCTTCAAAGGACACCTTTTAGCAGAGGATGCTAAATGGTGGGAGCTTCGCATGCTGCCAGGCTCCTCAACAGCATTTCCTTTAGTTTCAAGAATGCAAAGAAAACCTTGGTTTTTCTTTTCTTGAGACAGTTCTCACATAGCCCAGGCTGGCCTTGAACTCACTATGTACCAAAAATGACCTTGAACTTTTGTTCTTCCTGCATGCATTTCCCAAGTACTGAGATTATAGCTTTTCCCATCTATGCCAGGTTTATGCAATGCTCAAGACTGAACCCAGGGCTTCATCATGCTAGGTAAGTACTCTACCAACTGAGCCATATCCCAAACCCTGTTTGATTCATTTCTTAAGGTCACACTTTTCATCAGAGGCATTTTTTAACTTCTTGCACCTGCTAACAAATCAATCCCAGTAGCTGTGGTGGAAGAGATGAGACCGATGAACTCATGATTCACTAGACACTCTGACCCTGAGGTATCTGGAAGGCCTTTCTATTAAACCTGTATTAGACCATGAAAATAGAAAAATAAAGCTCATAAATCAGAATCAAAAATATGCCACCTTAGTCCATTTCACCAGCAAGATGAATTAAGTACTTTCTGATAGGCATTGGTCTCTAACCTGTAGCCAACTCACAAGCCATTGCATAAAGAAGACTGGAATATACAAGATAGGAATACATGAGATTGGATAGCAGGATGGTCATGAGTCTTAGCCTTAGTAAAACCTAACTTCACTCTATGTATAGCTACACACACACACACACACACACACACACACACACACACTGCATCATCATTAGTGTACACACTTCTTGGGGTAAATATATGTGTAGGGGCTGGTCTACTACAAAGCCAATTAAATTCAAAACGGCTCAGAAGAAAAGAAGAATTAGCGATTCTTCTCCCCGAAGCCACAGATGCCCACATTCTAAGAGGAGATTGTGTTTGGAAACCCATTCTGATATAATCCACTGCACCTCTCTTTGCCACTCAGAGGAACCACCACCCTCATCACAAAGACTGTCTCTGACAAAGCTGGACTCCTTCATCTCCTCTCTCTTCCAGTTAGCCCTTTGACTCTGCATGAGAAGGCAATATAAAGTCCAGGTACAGTAACCACCCTAGAGAAAATAATTGCTGTCTTAGGGGCATATCAAGTTAAAGTTAGTGTGGCAAGTTGAAGCTCTCTATCCAATCATTATGAGACTTCATCTGGATTTCCCATTGTCAAAGAAATAAAAAGCTCTGGATTTCCTGGAAAGAGCCCTGTGGGGAGCAAAGAAACCACTGAGTTGACTGAATGTCTTCTTGACATGGGCACAGCCATATCAAGGATCATAGCCTCAAACCCATGGAAAAATGGGAAAGCCTCCAACCCTCTGAGGTAAGGCTGAGAGAGATGGCAAAGCCATCTGCTGGCCCATGTATGGATGTTGACAGTATATGCAGAAAATGTCCACCATAGCATTCTTCCCCAGGATATTTATGTCCTGAAAACTGTTCCTACCAAGATTAGTTAAACCTGTCCTATTGATCCAGTTGTGTACCATAACCCTGCCTCCTTGTTTATCAGTATTAATAAGCTTGTCTTCTTGTTCATATGTATGCAATTACCCCACCTCCTTACCCAACTCTATGTAATAAAGTTTCTCCATTAGAGAGCCCAGTCCACCTGATCCCAGCTTTTCTGTGTGTCCATCTGTCTGTCCTCATTCCCTAGCCACCTCAGTCAGGTCAAATCCCCAAGGCCACGTTAAGGACTCAGCAAAGCCAGACATATGAGAGGACGCCAGCCTCTCCTTTTCCTAACCATTATTCAAGGATAACAGAAAAATGCTTGTTCAAAGTCAGAGCAACAATTACAGCTTAATCACTGATAATGAATGTCATATTAATCACTTCCCTCTTTCTCCATGTTAAATGTGACTTACCTGCCACATGGAGAAGGTTAATCATTCCTGTCCTATTGGGGAACATGACATCTTCTCAGGACACCAGCCACTTTCTGCAGATGTGTGTCACTGTGAAGACATGACTTGCAAATCAGTGTACCTTTTGCACAGCCAGAAGTCTTTTCAAAGCTTGAGGCCAGTGTGATGAACATCCCACAGTGTCAGGATTTCAGAGACCACACTTTTTGAAGGCTTACAGGCTCAGTCCCATGTGTTGGTTTTAAAGCTCCAGTGCCTACATGAATTTTGACTGGCCCATGCTGATTTGATGGTACTTCCAATTAAATAATTCAAATCAGTGAAAGCTGGGGAATATTCTTTCATGCTTGTCTTACTTAGAGTTTCTATTGCTGTGAAGAGACACCATGACCACAACAACTCTTTTTTTTTGTTTTGTTTTCTTTTGTTTTGTTTTTCGAGACAAATTTTCTCTGTATAGCTTTGGAGCCTGTCCTGGAACTCACTCTATAGCCCAAGCTTGCCTCGAACTCACAGAGATCCGCCTGCCTCTGCCTCCAGAGTGCTGGGATTAAAGGCGTGCGCCACCACCGCCCGGCCACGGCAACTCTTGTAAAGGAAAACATTTAACCGGGGCTGGCTTACAGTTTGGAGGTTTAGTCGTTGTCATCATGGTGGGAAGCAAGGCAGCCTGCAGGCAGACATGGCGCTAGAAAAGGAACTGAAAATTCTTACATCTTGACTCATAGGCAAGAGGGAGTGGTCTGTTTCACTGGGTGTGGCTTGAGCTTGTCCTCAAAGCCCGCCTTTATAGTGACACACTTCCTCCAACAAGGCCACATCTACTCCAGCAAAGCCTTGCCTACTAATAGTGCCACTCTCTCTGGGGGCTATTTTCTTTCAAACCGCCACAGTGCTCTTACACTGAGGGCATTGGAGGTCCACGTTAGCCAGGGGAAGCAAGTAGGAACAGGTCAAAAAGAGCTGCAAGTGGCTTGAGCAATGACCCCGAGCAGTTGAGTAGTTTATATCCTTCTCTGCACTCAAGGCTTTTCTCCCTTAGCTTCTACTAGGCCCAGTAACATTGAAACACTTTTCTCAGTTTATTGGCCTGGAAATTTCCAAGAAAAGGGGAAAAATACAATGAAAGACTTTGAACTCAACCATGAGTTGAATAGCAAGCTTCTGACTTTTCTCATCAGGGAAGAAATGCCTTCCTTTGAGACAAACTCAACAAAAACAGGAGGAGAGAATGGCTACAATGATGTACTTCCAGTACCTGGATAGAGCCATTCCTGCAGCAGGTATGTTCCTGGACCTTTCATATATATGTATATAGAGTCAATAAATAGATTTATGTTTCTGTGTCTCTAAACCGAGTTTCCTGTTACTTAAATCAAGATGATTTCTGGTTAAGAATAAGCAGGATGGGGAATTCAGTCTTCTAGAGAGTTTTTATTTTAGCCTTTGTCTCAGGATAGATAGCACATAGCTTTAATATACTTCAGGTTTAGAAACTTCATTCTTCAAAGAGGAAATAGACATTATGGACAGTATTCTGCTGCTGTAACTTGCATTTGCATGAACTAGTCTACAATCCAAGGGACAGAAATCCTTGTAGGAATATGAAGCATGTAAAAAAAAAAAAACAGTGGAGGGCTGGAGAGATGGCTCAGCTGTGGTTGATATATTGTGCGCCCCAATAAACTTATCTGGAGGTCAGAGAACAGAACAGCTACTATATTAAACATAGAGGTTAGGCAGTAGTAGCACACACCTTTAATCCTAGCATTCTGGAGGCAGAAATCCATCCGGATCTCTGTGAGTTCAAGGCCACACTGGAAACAGCCAGGCATGATGACACACACCTTTAATCCCAGCACTTGAGATCTCATGTCTTGCTTGGGAAAGACACATGCCTTTAATCCCAGGAAGTGATGGCAGGAAGCAGAAAGGTATATAAGGTGTGAGGACCAGGAACTAGGGGCTTTTAAGCTTTTAGACTTTTGGCAGCAGTTCAGCTGAGATCCATTTGGGTGAGGACTCAGAAGCTTTCAGTCTGAAGATTTGTGCAAACAGGATCCAATGAGGAGTTGTCGAGGTGAGGTTAGCTGTGGCTTGTTCTGCTTCTCTGATTTTTCTGAATTCACCCCAATACCTGGCTACTGAGGTTTTTAATTAGTAAGACTATTTAAGATTCATACTACACTCAGAAGCTAAGAATGCCATACTTCTCTTCCAGAGGATGCAAGTTGGGTCCCCAGCACCACAATCACTTGTTACTCCAGCTCCAGGGGATCTGACTCCTTTTTCAGACTTCCATGGGTACCTACACTCATGTTCACATAATCCCACATAGACACCCACATATCCATATTTTTTAATTTAATTTTTAAAAAGAAGAGCGAGAGACAACTGTAGCCATGGACTGGTGGACGTTGAGTTCCATCTCAGAGGGTCCCTCCACACACAGATCCACCCGAGATCACTGAGGTCACACCCTGAAAGCCAGGTGGCTACGTATAGCACCAGGAGCAGATGGTAGCAGAGAACAAGAGCCCCTTACACCTGTGTGCTTCCCAAGAGATAACCCAGGATGCCAAAATGAACTTCCTGGTACAGGGCACGAAAACAGGCTTCGGTCAGCACCAGGCTCAGCCATGGCAAAGCCCATGTCAACAATTTGCTCTTTTTTATTGCTCACTAGTGGTCCATTGTAGGGATATGAGATGTATTACCTTACGCCCCGGTTTCCTCATTTGTAACTTAAGGGAAAGAACAACAGACAGACTTGGAAAGGTATTCAAATGATCAATACACTAAAAGTGCAGTATAACAGCTGGCAATCAAAGAACCTCACCCTGTGATCTTACCAAGTGACAAAACAAAACAATGGATGTACAGGTCCAGGGAATGAAAGCAGGCTAGGGCCAGGCTTGATTCAAAGGGACTGAGTCAAGAAATGTGTCCTAAGGGATGGGGAGACTGCACAGTTGGTAAAGTTCTTGTTGCACATGTGTGAAGTGTGGATCCCTAGCATCCACCTAAGAGGCTGGTCACTGTGATACTCTTCTGTAAACCAAGGGCTGGGCATGCAGAGACAGAAGAACCCTGGGCCTCACTGGGTGGCCAGTCTGGGAAAATCAGTGAGCACCAGGTCCAATGAGTGACTCTGACTCAAAAATGAGGTGAGGAGTAATTGATGAAAATATGTGGCATGAACGACTGACTTCTGGACTCCACACAAACACACACACACACACACACACACACACACACACACACACGCATGCACGCACGTGCACACCCAGCATGAACACCCAGTATGAGGGTGGACACACATCACAAGAAGCTACAGTTAATCTAAAGAAAACATTGCTATTTCCAACTTCTTCAAGTCTGTCTTTACAAACATCATCTTCCTCCTCCTCTCCATTCAGCAAAGGAAGGGAAGGTGTATTTGTCTGTACTGTTAAGGAAAGGAAAAGAGAACAAAAGCTAAGCGCCCGTCTCGAACCTCTGGGCGGGCTGTGGGGAGTACTCCGGCACAGGCAGCCCAGGAGATGCGGCATCTCCCAAACAGCGCTTCCCCCCCGACTGTCACAAGAGCCTATTGCTCCTCAGTGTGTACAAGAAAAGATAGCAGAATCGGGTCTGTAATGCACAGGTTTACTGTTCTAAGAAATGGAATGATAATAATTTAAGAGAAAGCTTTGTAAGTGGGAATAAGAGCGTGAAATTGAGGATAGGAACAAAATACAAGTGAGTTAGGAAATGCCACTGAGATCCTGATAGGTATTCAGTTGCTGCCGGGCCTTCCCAAGGTGCAGTCCCGTGCCAGCTAGCTAACAAAGGAAGGAAGCTCTGTGCTGTCAAGAATCCTATAGCTTGGCTGGTGGATGCAGCTTTCTCTCCCCTTCTTACAGTTGACTCTAAAGTGCATGATTCAACACTCGTGAATGAATTCCTTCATCATCCCTGCTAGTGAGACACACCAACAAAATAAAGAAATATGCCCAAAGAAATGGACTCTAGGTTCCAAGGAAGTTCTCTACTGTAGGGCCCTGAGAAGGAGACCCCCAGAAACCTAGAGTCAGGAAATGCCAGAACCCTCAGAGGAAGAAAGAGCCAGATTATAAAACGGCATCCCTTTTATAATGCTTAGTAAAGGTTTCTGGATATAGCAAGTCTCTAACCAGAACTTGTTAGAACTACGTGAAGAAACCATTAGGAATCACTAAGTCAACCTGTGCCTTTAATAGCCAGAGAGAAGAGGAACAGACACACACGTACACAAGCAAGCAAGCACATACGCAGCACACATGCACACACATTAGATCCTATATAAATTAAAGAAAAAAATCAGCATTTCAAGGTCTACACATTCTTTGTATTCCGAAAGATAGAGTCTCAACAGATTGCCTTGTGTTTAGCACAACTAAATATCCTAGTGAAGTTCTTTTTTACTCACAAGGGCAGCCCAAGAGCCTCCAATGAGATTAATACCAGAAATTAAACTGTTCTTCATGATGAAGTAGCAGGAATCTTGAGGATTCTCATGAAAGGTAAGAGACCTGAAGACTCAAGTTTTTTGTTTTGTTTTGTTTTGTTTTGTTTTGTTTTGTTTTGTTTTGTTTTGTAATGAAAACAAGGGAAGCCAATTCTCTGCTTCTCAGCACAGGATGAAGTTCTCCTCAGGGTTATTTGGCAAGATGTAGAGAAATGTCTGCCTGCAGCAGCTGGAGAAGGCATGCCTACAACATCTGGCTGGCAGAACAGGCATTCTGTCAATCATTCTTCAGTTCATGGGACTGTCCCACATCAAAACGATCATGCTTCCTGAAAGGCCAGGAGTGCAAAGATGTGGAAACCCATCTCCAGCAGAAGAGAAAGACCTGACTGATATCTGGGAGTCAGAGATTAAATCAAAAAGTTTCTGGTGAGCAAGAATGGACCCAGAAATAGTGATGATGCTTCCTTGTGGATTTTAACTCATTTATAGAATCACAAGCTCTTTGTGACCAATTCCCCCAAGTGAATGTCTTTTATACAACAGCCTTGTGCTGTGGTATTTTAGAGAATGGAGGAAATGGAGAGAGGAGCTGCCTCCATGGAGGGAGCAGAGGCAGGATAACAATATGTAATTGCTGGCATAGTATTAGGATAAGAATAGAGATCAAGCACAAAGAAGGCTGATGGAACACTTGCCACAGCAACTTCCAGATGCACTGAGGAGGTGCAGCAGCTCTCTCGGTGTGTGGCAAGGAGGCCTGGGGAACAGTGGTACAGGTGAGGATGCCATACAGTAATGAACTCGTTAGCCACACGGTGATTAAACAGAAAGCAGAATTGGGGTCCTACCCAAGGGGATCTGGGTGCAATATGTGATTGCTGGGTGTACTATAGCCACCACTTCTCTGTGTATTGTGGGACCTAGCACACGTATGGGCTGGTGCTGCGCACTCCCACCTATAGGCTAGGCTAGATAGCAGTACAGGATGTACTTGTGACCTTCTTTATTTTTGTTGCTGTTTTTCTTCTTGTCACTTTTACATGCTTGATAAAAACAAAACAAAAATCAACCAAAGACAGGAGAGAACAGACCACTCTCTTTCCCACGCTGGAAATCCCCACGCCTAGGCATTCAAGGATTTATGTGTGCAGGATGGGGGCTTGATATTCCTAAGCATTATAGCAAGTGTTGCACACATAACATGTTTCTCATCCCACAGATGGGAGCTTGGAAATGCAACGTCCTAGGGCTACAAAGACGATAAATGTTTGAGCCATGTTTAGAATCCTAGGTTCTTAAGTCTAAGCATCATGAATAAACACTACAGCAAATGAAGGAGAAATGGGTAGCAAGAATGTAAGTGTATGTTTGACATTATCCATTTAAAAATGTGAGTTAGAGCAGCATAGATGTTTTTATCAAATAGTGGACATTAATCTGGGTTAAGGGGGATGTACTGAAGCATAACTTCAGAAATATTTGTTTAGCAATAAACATACAGAGTACGAGTAATGCCCCTGCCATTTGACCCAGTAGTTCCAATTCCAGGAACACCTATAAATAACAAGTGAGGGAGAAATGTTTACTGTTAGGTTATTTGTAATAACAAACAAAATAATGAAGGTTCGTTATTAAGGAAACTAACATTTGAAGATTAGTTAGTTATAGTTGAAGATTAGTTAGGATAGAAAGTGAATTAGGTACATTTTGGACTTACCAAAATAGGATAGATAGTGGAATTATTTTCTCTGAATTTGTCAAATACAAATGGACTAGACATTGTTTAGGTATTTATTACTTGTATATATGGTATATAGTTATTATACTTTTGTATGTAGTTTTTCTTATGTTAGTTATAACCTTTTTCCTTTTTTCTTTTTATTAAAATAGAAAAGGGGAAATATGGTGATATTTTAATTGTACTGAAATGTGATTTTGTTTGTATGTTAATAAATAAAGTTGCCTGGGGGTCAGAGCTAATAGCAAGCCATAGCAGAAACTGGGCGGTGGTGGTGCACGCCTTTAATCCCAGCTCTTGGGAGGCAGAGCTAGGCAGATCTCTGTGTGTTCAAGGACACAGCCAGCGTGGAGACACACGCCTTTAATCTCAATACCAACCATAGAAGACCTGGAGGTCTGTACAGACAGGCAGTGACGAGGAGGTCATGTGGTTGGGTTTAGAACCAATGAGAAGGCAGAATAGAAAGTCAATAAAAAAAGACAAACAGACAGGAAGTAGGTCTCTTGCAGAGAGGTAGGACAGCAGCAGCAGTGAAGGGTAAGGTTTTTAGCTCTTAGCTATTGCTCTGACCTCTTGGGCTTTCATCTCTGCATTGTCTCTGTGTTTCTTATTTAATAAGATGGTTACATCTACAAACATTAATTCTAGCATATGTGCAATATAGAATTTTATGAAATTAGTGAGTATTCTTCTACCACAACATTAATAATATGAGAAAATGTTTAAATACCCAAACAGGAAGAGCTTATATAATGGCCTCCTCATAAGATGCTTGTGAAGAGCTCAGTTTTTTTTTAATTACATGACAACATGTCCAGATATTAACATGAGACTGGGCATGGCAGGATACACCTGTAATCTCAGGGTTTGGAAGGCAGAGACAAGAGGATCAGAAGTTCAAGGTCACCCCAGGTTATACAGCAAGCTTTAGTCCAGCCTTGTATACATGATACTGTACCTCAAAAATTATTATGGGATTTTTTCATATAAACAGCTTTTCTATCCTTTAGTTTTTATAAAAATGCTTTTTATATTTTTATAGTTACAAAATTTTATTAATGCTAAAAAATTTGAATTTATAGTCTTAAACAAAATGAAAAATAGAGACTTAGATATTTTAATAAGTAGCCAAAATAAATTTCATCAGATGATTGACTTGGGTGACAATTAGACAAGAAATGATGCCTTCATCAAAGGGGTATTTTATCTCGTCAACACCACCACATCATGATAATGGTTCCTAAGCCAGCATCACCTATGAAGTACCAGAGGGGAGTAGATGCATAGTGTGCCCTCAGACTGGAGCGCTTGATAAGTTCTACAGGGATTCAGAGAGCTGAGGAAAAAGCACAGATCACTAATGCATTGAGAATAGATGTGGATTAACCATGGCAGAAGCCATACTTGGAGAGTGTAAAGAACTCTTGAAGTAGAAGAATGTTGTCCTAGACCTTAAGAATAATAGTTACAACAGTCTCTCATGTTCTTAGTCAAAAAAGTTACTTCTTGACACTTATGTCATGAATTGGTCCTGGCAATCTACAATGCAATAAACCAGTGTTTCCTTGAATATGGCTTATGGTGATATTTTATTTGTACTGAAATGTGATTTCATTTGTATGTTAATAAATAAAGTTGCCTCGGGGTCAGAGCTAATAGCAAGCCATAGCAGAGCCTGGCGGTGGTGGCGCACACCTTTAATCCCAACACTTGGGAGGCGGATCTCTGTGTGTTCAAGGACACAGCCAGCATGGAGACACATGCCTTTAATCTCAATACCAACCATAAAAGACCTGGAGGTCTGTACAGACGGGCAGTGACAAGGAGGTCATGTGGTTGGATTTACAGCCAATGAGAAGGCAGAACAGAAAGTCTATATAAAGACAAACACACAGGAAGTAGGTCTCTTGGCTGAAGAGGCTAGCTGCAACAGTGAAGGGTAAGGCTCTTAGCTCTGACCTCTTGGGCTTTCATCTTTGCATTGGCTCTGTGTTTCTTATTTAATAAGACAGTTACTTCTACAATGGCTTGAATAAGAGTCATGGAGGTCCTCAGTCCTTATTTACCCACCACAAAACCAGGAAGTGACTCTCCACGTCTCCATTCTTGCCTCATGAGCAATTAGCTGTCCTGCTGGTCCTCACCAATCAATGAGAGCTAATCTAAGTTTGCGTTTATTTCTCTTTCCTCCAGGTTCTGATCGTTGACTCTCTCACCAGAATGGCACACAGCCCTCCTGAGAGCAAGCTGGACCTACCTCAGTTCCTTCTACTATGGTTTCCCTGCCACAGTGGGCTGTGTCCCCCTCAAACTGTGAGTCCCAATAAAGCCTCTCTTAAGTTGCCTGTGTTCAAATACTGATCACAAGAAAAGTAAATGACATGCCTAGTTTCCTAGCATCCCCCTCTGCTACCCTCCGAGATCCCTGCCCGCCCTGCAGTTAGAGCACTCCCTGTTACACATCACCTCCTCTTTGCCTCTGGCTGTTGTTTGACAGCCATGGGAGATGTAGTCCCTTGTAATCCTCCCATTCTCTTCTTCGGTCCCTCTCCCCTTCTTCTCTCCTTCCTCTCTCCCCCTCTTCCCTTCTCCCTTTCTCTCTCTCTTCCTCTGCTCCTATTTATCTTTCCTCTGCTTCTACCCAACTACACAGCTATATTTGCCTCTTGTGTTTTATCTAATCCCACACATTTCTATTCCAGGGTTTTTTCCCTCATGATTCCCTCTACCTGAAGCTGTTATGAATGGGAAACTGAGAAATTATTCCTGTACCTCAGGCCACCATTTGCTCAGATGCCAAACAGAGTTTCCCCCAAAGATCACTGTAAAATGCCAAGCCCACCCCTTCCCTCCTCTCCATCGCTCTCTGCTCTTACTTTGCTTCATCACACTCATCACTACCTGGCATGGCCCTGTTCATTGTCTGTCTCCCAGCACTGATGGTGTCAACTCCACATGACTAGTGACTTTGTCATTCATGATGCTGTTCCTCTATTGCCGAAACACCCCCTGGCATAGGACAAATATGGCTTTCAAGAATATCTGACTAATAAAATAGCATTGCTAAATAAAATAAAAAATAAAAAACATTCAGATATATTTACCTGTGGGAGCCTGTTTTCAGGTTCCTCGTGGCTTTACCCAGCAGGTCTGCATAGAGAGGATGATTAGGACCATGGGCCTGAGTGCAGGTGTCTGAAATGGTCTGCACTTGGCTGTGCTGGGGGGAGGTCTTTTGCTCCACCCCTTGGTGTCTCTATAAATACCTTGGGGCAGAAACAGTCAGGTCCCATTGGAAAAGGTTCCAGGCCCTCTCGAGGCTATCCTTTATTTTCTATCTGTTTATCTCCACAATCTAAATCCTTCTATCTAATATTTCCTGCTGCTCGCAATCAAGAAAACTCTGGGGAGCTGTGGGGTTGGTGGGTAAATGCCCCATATTTAACAAATGCTTTCTTTGTATCAATGTTGCTATGACTTCTAGTCAATACAATTACCAGTCAAGGTTGGATGGTGACCTCTCTTTATAGAAGGTAATATTGGGTTGGAAAGCTTCACTAAACTATCTCCAGTACTAATAGGGACTATTAAAACTGACTTAGACCCTTTATCATTTTGTGATGACATTCCAAGCCACTCTATCAATCCTTATATTTGCTCTGATGCAACTGCCAGCCAAGAAATGCAGAAACCCATCCTAGAGCACTGCTTCCCTTTGGCACATTTAAAACTGGGAAGAATTTGAGAGAGAACTTGTTAGCAGTGGCATTTGGAAGTTCCCTAGAAGAATGAGTAGTGTTTGCAATTAGACAAGCTGGGGAAGAAAGGCTCTGGAGTCCTATGGGGAGCTTACTCAAGCCACAAGCTTGCTTGGCCATTATATCTCATTCTATCTGATCCCGTGTACATCCTGCCTCCAGGACCTATTCTCACTGAAACCACTGCTCTGAGTCACAGAAATTATTGAGCTAGACATTGAATGCATGATTCATTTCTTTTCTCAAAACCAGTCTTAAATATTCAAGGCAAAAATAGCAGGCATAGAATACTGTCACCACTTCTGTATGTATGCAATGAGTTATTACATACATCTATATATAATTTTCAACTGGAAAATATTCACCAAACAAAACCATAACCAAGTATGGTGGTGCATACCTCCAATCCCAGCACTTGGAAGGTCAAGGCAGTACTTTGAGTTTAAGGCCAGCTTAGCCTTTATAACAAGAAGGAGCTTATCCCCAAAACAGAGAAATATGATAATTTATTGAGTGCATGATATGTGTGAGGAACTATTTGGACTATGCTGAACACATCAGTTACTCTAATTCTTACCAAAAATATTATGTGAGAGAGAATATGTTCATTTCACCAGAAGGAGACTGAGGTGCAGAGAGACCCAATGCCACTTGGTTATAAAATTCAGGGCATTGATTTGGATCCATCTAACTCCAATACCCTTATTTTAGTGGCTGCAATTTTGCCAACTAAGACATGAGATTTTTACACACGAACTTCTTCATATTTTCCCAATTTATATATCCACATATAAATGGAGCTTCCTCCCCCAAGGAAAAGCTTCCCCTTGGAAGAACATTATCCAACATAGTAAGTGTACATAAAGTTACTCTTCCCTCAGGAATGCAAAAAGGATGGGAGCAACCAGATAAAGCACAACTATTTGCTTCCTAAAGTGATTATTTCAGAAGAGATTGCAGTCAGTGTGCCAGTGTATTCCATGTTTTCCTGCTGGTTTATCAGCGTCTGGAGAAAACGTTATTCACTTTGCCATCAAAAAGATTTTCCGCTCTAGTCTAATCCGGCTATTTCTGAGTATGAGCCTACCTTTTGCCTAGAGACCTGACTCCCTACTGGTGCTGATTATACAGCTGATGAGAGTCTCTCTTGGGAAGGCAGGGGCCAGGGCTGAGCTATACTCCTCTGAGCACTGGGAAGACAACGTAGGAATCAAAGCAATTTGGCTCCATGCTAACCCCGTACCTCACACAAACCAATGTTCTTGGGAATCAAGAACAAAAACGTATCAGCATACAGAATGTAAGGCAGGAAGCA
The DNA here is from genome assembly GCA_902168325.1 of Peromyscus nudipes. Classification (NCBI taxonomy): domain Eukaryota; kingdom Metazoa; phylum Chordata; class Mammalia; order Rodentia; family Cricetidae; genus Peromyscus; species Peromyscus nudipes. The sequence continues at coordinate 2,186 of CABHPH010160255.1, read as the reverse complement.
GGACACAGCAGCCATGAGAGGCCACCCCAATCCCAAGAGCCAGAGCCAGGGAGTTACCAGGAGCTGTGACTGATCTTAGCTTGGGGCCAGCTCTCCACTTCTGGGGACACTGGACAACACATCTTGAAATTAGATTCTGGAAAGTCCCCAGTATTTCTTAGTGCGGCTTTCTCTTTATTTAAGAAATTTTCAGGGAGTAATTACATGTTGTTGGATAAGAAATTATCCCTAAATGTAACAAATTAAAATAGTATTCATTCATGTAGATCTCATCCATTTCTCCATCGCCGGTGATCCATGCGTTCTTCCTAGGGTCCTCCTTACTAGCTAGCCTCCCTGGAGCTGTGGGTTGCAATCTGATTGTCCTTTGCTTTAAATCTAGTATCCACTTATGAGTGAGTGCATACCATGTTTGTCCTTCTGAGTCTGGGTTACCTCACTCAGGATGATATTTTCTATTTATTTTATTTTTTTTTATTTTATATGCATTGGTGTTTTGCCGTGGGTGTCAGGTCCCCTGGAACTGGAGTTACAGACAGTTGTGAGCTTCCATATGGGTCCTGGTAATTGAACCCAGGTCCTCTGGAAGAGCAGTCCATGCTCTTAACCACTGAGCCATCTCTTTAGTCCAAAATATCTTTTTTCTTTTTTTTTGAGACAGGTTTCTCTGTGTAGATGGTAAAGGGTTCCCCTTCATATATTAAAGCTTTGACTGCTATAGCTCAGTAGATAAATTGTAGGATATAGATATCCTAGTTTGCTTAACATAAAAAAGGCTGAGAAAATCTAGAGATTTCATGATCTTTCTCTGTGTTTATTACATGTTGACAATAAATTTCTTTCTAAACATCTAAGTGGTCAAGAAAATCATAAAAGTCCCAGGAGACCCTGAAGCAAAATAATTTTAAGGTTTCTATGGGAAACACATTTATCAGAATACTAAAACCTCCAAAAGCCATAAAAGGAAAAGCTGATGAGGCACATTTTACTATACATACATAATAAATTAAATTTCCTCCCAGGATATGACATCATGAAAACTTCAAAGACCAAAACAAAATGTGTGTTAGACATATAGGAACACAATTTACTGTGTGTCAGGATTTAATGTCTCTCATGTTAAAAAAGCTCTTGCAAATCAATAAATAATATAACCCATAAAATCTACAAAAGTAGATAAGCATATGAATGAGAGACATGACCAGCTGCAACAAGAGAAGATGTCTGGCTTGTGGAGGATGTGAGGAATCTCTGGTATGTGTCTTCTCGGCTCAGTACCCAATGTAGTGTGTTCCACATTGTGCATTTAGTGTGTTTGCCAAGAGCAACCTTCCTATTGCGTCTTCCTTGAGATTTTATTTTTTCCCATGACTTCTTTCTGTAGAGAGATTTGTCATCCTCACCATCTCTTCCTCTGTAACAGCTAACATTTCCTCTTTCAACTTCACTGAAAAGCAAAAGCATTTTGTATACACGTGTTTTGATAAAAGTCTTTCTGTTTCATATTTATCTTTTTAAATTAAAGATGATTTTTTTGTTTTGATATGTTGCCACAACCCAAACTAATTCCCTTTCCTCTCATATTGATTTATGTGTGGTCTGTTGAGAACAGATGAGCAACATTTCAATCTGGTGGGGTATGGGGGAGAACTTAATCATTGTATCAGAGATGTATCCCAAGGATAAGACACAAAATTAATACCTTCAGGAAGTTATTCCCTTCCAGAAAAACCTAGAATTTTCTAGTGGAATCCTGGAGCAGGGGAATCTCCCAAGAGTCTACCAGGAGGACCCCAGCTTAGATTCCTAGCAATAGCAGATAAATAGTCTGAACTGGCCTTCTCCTATGACCAGATTGGTGCCTGGTACAATTGTCATCAGAAAGGAGTGTTAGCAAAATCCACAAGAATCTGTTTAAGGAGTATCAGGGATTTATTAAGATAAGAAATGAAGAAATACACTCACAGATACAGGATATAGTAAATCCAGTTACAGAGTTTTGGAAAGCTGGGACCAATCACATGCTGCTTCACGCCACCTGACCGGGTCTTCACCACCCAAGAGAGAGCATACCACTCAATTCCCTCTGCTCTTAAGGGGTCACATATGCAGACAGAAAACCACGCCCTAGGGTTTGTACCCCCAAAGCCATTGGCTGAACGAATTCCCACAACACAGGAGTTATC
>CABHPH010160254.1:35712-52033 GCA_902168325.1 Peromyscus nudipes | reverse complement strand
AACCCTGTTAATAAGGATATTAACACCCAACCTCCACTCTCCAGATTCATCCCCTCCCATCTCCCACCTAGGACTCCGTGCTTCCTGTCTTTGGTATCCAGAGCCTGGAAAATCATGCCAACTAGACCTTTCTGCTTGGTTGGGGCTGCAGAAGCCTTAGTTATATAATTCTGTCTCTATAATCACAAATCTGTGTCCTTTGCATGCACATAGTGCCCAGTGATACGGTGGAGGTAAAGGGTGACTGTCTCCTTTCCTCCTAGTGACAGGCCACGTAAGAGTTTTGGTGTTGGGTGATTTGTGTCCACTTGCCATCTGCTTTGGTGGCCCGGGAAGGGCCTTGTTTGAGACATGTTAAGCCTCGTCGTCACTTCTTCAGTTTTTATCTGCCCCCCCACCCCACCCCCCTTTTCCAGAATAGTGGCCTCTACAGAAACTCTATTTCTTCCTTCCAGGCTGGGTAGAGTTCCTGAAGCTGAAGACTTGGCCTCCCAGATGCTAAAAGGCTTCCCTAGGGACCGCGTCTCAGCACAGGAAGCACTGGGTCATGATTATTTCAGTGTCCTGCCAGCCCAGTTGTACCAGCTTCCTGATGGTAAGTGTGTGTGTGTGTGTGTGCGCGCGCGCGCGTGCGCGCGCACGCCTATGCACCAACCCGTGTCTTATATACTTTCCCCCAACACTGGAGAGTCATAGAGTTTGCAACCAGAAATGAAGTCAGAGGTTAATCTGCTTTCCAGAAAGAAGCAAGGGGACCCAGTCTCTACTGAGCTTTGAGTAAGATTCTCTAAAACCCGGAAGCACGGGTGGGGAAAGGTGACAAGGACCTCCTTGTAATGATGCAACCCCCCCCCCCCACACACACACACACCAGCACACGCTTAGAAATTGGCGGAGATGAAAGTTGCCTCTGAGGTGTTTGCTTTCGCGAGCGTCTGCCAGGAGAAGGCAAAACCAAAGTTTCTAACAAGCTGCTTCTCCCTTCCAGAGAGTAAGACGAGAGGTGACATGGATATGTCAGGAAGGAGAGATGGGCCCTTCTTGATTGGTAACACGATGCGGTGGAAGGAAGCTGGGAGGTGGGGGGTAGGGGGGGAGCGCCCTCCCAGGCTAGGCGCCCACTGAAAACACGGGTTACCCTGACACCAGCCTCGGCTGCCTGCGCCTGAAGTCATCCTCCAAATCTGAAATCTGCCGAGGGGTCACGTGGCAGGAGCTCGCCTTGGGTTTCTCAGAATGTGACCAGGAAGGGCTAAGGAGGAGGATGTGGGTGGTGCGGTCAAGGCCTGGGCTGTTGAGGGCGGGCTGGGGAGAATATCCTTAGGTGAGGTTTCTTTGAAAATATCCACATTCAGTGGAAAAATCGTCGTTTGAAGTTCTAAGCCAAAGAAAAGAAAGCTAAGCAGGAAGGCCTGGGGTGGAAGTGGGGTGAGTAGGGACGGGGTGCGCAGGGGTGCAGAGCTGGGGTGCGCAGGGGTGCAGAGCTGGGGTGCGCAGGGGTGCAGAGCTGGGGTGCGCAGGGGTGCAGAGCTGGGGTGCTCAGGGGTGCAGAGGTAATGACGGAGAGGCATAGGCGCAACCTGGCCCCATTGCCAGGCTTCGTAAACACAGCTTCCCTGGGTCTCAGACATGGTTGTGAAACAGCACAAACCTCTTAGTTTGGGATCATTGAGGAATTTTATTATTAAAGTGAGTCACTTAAAGATCTCTAAAAATAACCGTCATCATGCATCTGAGGTTAATATCTTACTTAACCCTGTAAGAAGAGGCAGCCATGAGAATTTATTAAGCCGCCATTAAGTGTCAAGAACACATGAATCGCTATAAAGAGTTGAGGAAAACAAGAGACGCGTCGTCGTTGGCCCGGAGGATCTTCTGGAGTGGGAGGAAAAGGAGGTGATGAAGAGGAAATGGGGCACCCTCTGCACATATTAGCACAAATCATATCAGAACAGCTAAAGTCTGTTCTAATCAGCCGCAGATGTTCAGAGGCTGCATGTGCTGAAGGCAGCTCTGGACAAATGAGGATTAATTCAAGAGAGACAGAGGAGGAGACTGGAGGTGAATCTGGAGAGGGTTTTGCAAGGAGGCGAGAGATGGGGTCGGGCGAGTAGGTTAAATGAAGGACATTGCAGCAGACCTACAGCACCCACCCCTTTCCTGGCACCTACGCCTCATGTGGGTCCACCCTTCCTGTCCTGTAATGCCCCTCTCTTTCCAATCTGTGCCTTCGATCCTTCTCTCAGGGTGCCCGACTCTACCACATCCCATACATGTGCATGTTCGGCTGCATACCCACTCACTCCCATCTCTCTCCTGAAAGAAATGTTCCCTGTTAGCTTCCTAATAGCAGAGTCTGTTATTCTGGACACTGAGTACTGCTGGGATCTTCAAGGTTTTTCTGGGCGCCAGCTTTTTAATTAAGAAGCAGCAGTCACTATCCAAGCTGATGTGTCCCTAGGAACTCGGGTTTTGATTCTCCCTAGAAATCTGAAGCAAAGCTATCAACGAACAGACTCCGGTGCATACACTATCTAAATGCGCGTGCGCGTGCGTGCTCGTGTATGTGTGTGTGTGTGTGTGCACACGCACGCGCATGGGTGAGAGAGAGAACAATCTGTATTCCTTCTCTGTTCACCCTGCTGCAGAGCCCAAATCTACTTTGACACTTTGAGAAAAATGAAAAGATGGAATCTTGCAGGAGCCTGCCTGTGCTGGGGGGAGATGAGGAGAGCCCACAGCAGGAGGGAAGTTGACTTTTCTTTATACATATAGGGGTTTTTCCATGCAGAGTTTAAATTATGCCTGATAAAAGGAGTTTCGTGGATGTTTCAGTTCTTTCAAATTCTCCTGGCTTCCTCCCAATTAAATGAGGTTTGTCAAAGCCACAGGGCTCTGCCGGCTGCTGCCTCGGCGGACAAGCACTTCCTGCAGCGACATCTCGAATCCCTGAGGGAGAAGATGAAAGGGCCAGCGCCAAGAGACAGGGAAGAGGGGTGCGACTATGTGTGTGTGTATGTGCGTGCGTGCATGCATGGGGCAGGTGCAGAAATACACACAGACAGATGGACACTAGGATGTGAGGCGAGTCGGTGGGAAGAGCAAAGCTGTTGGGAGATTGTAGAGAAGCCCCGGAGCTGTCTGTGTACCTTCATGACAGTGGCCCTGACCAAGGGCGCAGCCTCCACTAAGGGCTGCGTTCCCTGGACCGGGCACCTCCTCAGCCTGCTTTTTCCTTGCCCCTGGCAAAGAGCCATTGTTAACAGCCTGCTCTGCAGACAGAGAGCGCCCGGTGGAGAAGCCCAGCTCCCAACCCGCCGGGACAAAAAAATCTCCGTGGCCAAGGTGGACCACCACAGGCATGAGAACTGTGCAAAAATAAGATGTGTTCTTCTGAGTGCTGTGTGAGGAGAATTGCTTTGTTGTAATTAGAGAGATTTTGCTCTCTGGAAGTATTTCAGCATGGACTCGTTTAGGGGCTCATATTTACATCAGTTTATTCTGGTTTTATTCTAGTCGCAGGATAACAGAGTTGTCACTTTAAAATATATTCTGTTTCCCCTTTGATCTGGAAGATGCCAGCTCTCATTGTCTGGCCTCTGAAGAAGACAATTAAGCATGAAACCTGTAAGTGGAAAATATATGGAGACCAGAGGACAGCCCAAATCCCCACAGAAGGCTGCTGTGAAACCCCCCACAAAATCAAAGAAAGGGTCCCATCAATCTATGCCGATTTCCATCAAGCCGAGTCTCCAACCACACTTTCCCTGGGTTGTGGCAGTAAGTTTAGAGCCAGAGGAAACTGATCATAGGTGATTTGTCATGAAATCCCAGGAATTCCAGGATTAGTTCCCAGGTGGAGAGCTCTGCTAAGCGGGAAAGCATCCATGTGAGAGGGGCGAGCCTGTGGGAACGTCTGCCAAGCTCTGACGTGTTCCCTCCTTGACTCTTGAACACCTGAAGAAACATTTGTTGAAGGAGAAATTATTGGTAGTCCCTCTCAAAACACACCCATCAGCAAGCTAATTGCTTTTGCAGATGGCCGGGGAGCGGCTCTCCCCACTCCGGCACCAGCTCACGGCCACGCTTGTGGTCCCCATGGCCAAGTCAGCAGAGCGGGCCGTCAGCTGGGACAGCGAGGGCCTAATTTTAGGCCCTTGGCAACTCTCTAATCTTAGCTGCAGGTCCACCCTCCTTGCTTAATTCCCTTTGCCCTCGGCATGAACTTGGGCTCTGGGAAAAGAACACCAGTTAGCGATTTGGGGGTGGGGGAGCAGAAAACCATTAAGCCGCCCCTTCTAGAAACGCCCCCCTCCGTTCTTACAGGAAGCCTTCCAAACATTACCCTTAGAAAGTTAAGACTGATTTTGGAAGCTTGCCATTCTGAATACACGTACTGATCCACAAGAGTATTTTTTTTTAATCTGGGCCAGTAAATGCCACTTGATTTAAGAGTCTGGCCCTTAAGCCACGGCTCTTAATCATCAAGACATCAAAGGTTCTCTCTCTCTCTCTCTCTCTCTCTCTCTTTCTCTCTCTCATTTTTCTACCCTAATCTAGGTTTGAGTCAGTCTCTACCATTCCTTCCTGGACTAAATCCCCCTTTCTCCTTTAAAATAGATCTTGGCATCTTAGGAAAAAAAAAAATCCAGAAGTTTAAAAGCTTGCCATGTTTCACAAATACGTTGGTAGATGCAAAATGCTCTGGGCTGCACAAGGTTGGAATTGCCAGACGCACTTATCTCTGCCTTCTCTCCCGGCCCTCCCATACCTCTTCGCGGAGAGCTCTGGACTCCCTCTTGCTGCCCTCCATTAACAATGGAGCCATATTTTGCTTCTCTCAAAACAAACAAACAAACAAACAAACAAACAAATCAAGTCTCCTTTTAAGGTCCCGTCTTTATACATTTGATGATCCTGTGACGTCGCTGTTCAAAGTCACTTCAGCAGTCTAGGTTTCTGTAATAATTATATTTTGAGTGTGTGTGTGTATGTGTGTGTGTGCACACACGCCCGTGTGGAAGTTGACGTGGGTGTCATTCCTCGGCAGCTGGCAACCTTGCTTTTTGAGATGGAGACAGGACCTCTTCCTGGGATCTGAGACTCACGGGTTAGGCTAGGTTGGTTAGCAGTCAAGTTCCAGGGATCCACCTGGGTCCTCTCCAGCACTGGTGTTACAAGCTCTCGCCACCGCCGCCACCACGTTTTTTTTGTTTTTTTTTTTTGCTTTTCTTGATTTTTTACAGGGATTGGTGCTGAGGCTCAAGCTCAGGTCCTCACGCTTGCACAGCAGGTATTTTACCATCTGAGGTGGAGCTCCTCCTCCTTCATCCTCATCCTCTTCCTCCTCTCTCTTTCTCTGTACTGGGGACTGAACCCAGGACCCCACACATGCTAGGCAAGTGCTCTCCCACTAAGCCTGAGCCTTAGGTTTAATTTTTTTAACTACCCCCACCACATACATATCAAATATAAATTTTGTTTCTCCCACTTTTTTAGTCTTTGGGTCTTATGGTTGTATTCTGAAATTCTTACAGTTTTTGTCTCTAAGGCTCTGGACCCAGCATAGAGTCAGGTTTCTAACACAGTGGACAAATTATGGTACAGTTCATTCATCAAAGATGAAGCCAGGCGGTAGTGGCGCACGCCTTTAATCCCAGCACTCGAGAGGCAGAGGCAGGTGGATCTCTGTGAGTTCGAGGCCAGCCTGGTCTACAGACAGGCTACACAGAGGAACCCTGTCTCAGAAAAAATGAAAAATAAAAAATCCCCAGCACTCATGTGGAAGTGGAGCACAGCCTGTTACCTCCGCATGGTGGAGGGATCAAGTGGGTCACAGAAGATTGCTGGCCAACCAGCCTACCCAAAAGCTTCAGGTTCAATGAGAGACCCTGTCTTAAAACTAAGATGGAGAATAATTGATCAGAACACCCAGCATCCCTCACTGGCTTCTGCGTACACGTGGGTGTGTGAAACACACACACACACACACACACTCACCCTTAAAAAATGATGATGATGACTGGGTGATTAGGACCTCGAGGGAATCAAAGGAGAGAAATGTGGTATAATTTTTGGGGTGGGAGGAGCACAGTCATATGTACCCCAGGCTAGCCTTGAATTTACTATATAAGAATGACCTCGAACTTCTGATCCTCCACATTATAGGCAGGTCTACTACACACAGTTTATAAGTTTCCTGAGCTGTGGCCCTAGCCCCGTCATGTCCCTCAACCTTCTTCAGCGCCATTCTGGAGTTGCCTTCTTTGAGAACACGGGCAAGATCTTGAAGCGGATACACCACAGCTTTTCTTCTCTTCATTGTATACATTCTTGCAACAATTCAAACATTTTAAGCATTCACTAAGGAAGCTCCGCTTGGGCTTCTGCATGACTTCAAGCTGCTTCTGTTTATTGCTTTTTAAAAAAAAAAAATGTTTATTTTATGGGCAGGAGTGTTTTGCCAACACGTCTGTATGTGCCTGTGTGTGTGCCTGTGTGTGTGCCTGGTGTCCACACAGGCCAGGAGAGGGCATTGGCTCCTCTGGGACTGGAGTTACAGGGAGTCAGTCCTCCAGAGGAGCAGGAAGTTCTCACCACCACTGTGCCCTTCCTCCAGCCCGTTTGCTGTTGTTGTATCCAGTGTACTTAGAGTTTAGCTGGAGTATGTTAGAGGCCAGGTTTCAAAGTTTGGAGATGTGGAGAAGAGGGAAGAGGGGTTCTAAGTCAGGCTTGCTTCTCCACCCGTCCCTCTTGTCTTTAGTATTTATTTTATTTACTTATTTATTTATGTTTCCTGAGACAGGATCTTGCTGTGTAGCTTTGGCTGGCCTGAAATCTACTCTGTAAGCCAGGCTGGTGTGTGCCACCACAGCAGGACCTAAAACAGTGTAACATAGACCGTTCTCCCTACCATTTATTTATTTATTCATTTGTGTGTGTGTGCGTGCGTGCGTGCGTGCGTGCGTGCGTGCGTGCGTGTGTGTGTGTGTGTGTGTGTGTGTGTGTGGCTGTGTTGTTCCTCACAATAGCTGTTCATCTTATTTTTTGAGACAGGGCCTTTCACTGGGACTCGGGCCTCACAGATAAAGCTAGACTGGCTGGCCTGCCAGCCTCAAGCATGCCCCTGCCTCCGCCTCCCCAGGACTGGGATCATAGGCCTTTACCACCATGCCTGACTTTATGTGGGTTCTGGGGATCCAACATGAGTCCTCATGTTCATACAGCCAGTCCGCTATAGACTGACCATCCTCCCAGCCCCCTCTCCACTTTTCACATTGCTTATTGAGGAGTGTTTTTAAAACAGTCAACCAAGAACCCCATTAAGGGCCCATGAGGTGGTTCAGTGGGTACAGGTGCTTCCTGCCAAGCCTGACTACCTAAGGGCAATCCCTGAGATTGACCCACGTGGTAGAAGAAGAAAACTAACTCCTTCAAGTTGTCCTCTGACCTCCACACAAGTTCTGTGGTATGAGCACACCCACCCTCACACACCCCCTCAGGAACACATCTACAAAATAAATAAATGTAAATGAAAAATTTTTTTAAAACACATAAAAAGTAAGGAAGTGTCTAGTGTGACACATTTAGTCACTTTCTCCCTTTAAAGCTGTCCTCACCACATTCCCACACGTCGGAGGTGGAGATGGGCTTTACGGTGTTGCATAGACTTGAAGGTACATCAATCCACCAATCCCCCAATCCCACCAAACCTTTAAGTTGGTTAAATTTGCTGCCATCACAGGCTCAAAGAGTCTCTAAGTAAAGACAAGTCATTCAGGAAGGAGTAAGACCTTAGGCAGGGAGAGGACCCTCAAGGCTGCTTATCCTACACACCTTCATCATAGAGAAATACCATTGATGCCGGGGGAGAATCAGAGTCGCCTTAATTGGCACCCATGTGCATCAAGTAGATCTCATTCAACCCAGGCTGCGATTGTTACTCTCATAGTCCAGATTAGAAAACTGGGATTGCCAGGGTATGGTGGTGCATACTGGTGATCTCAGCCCTCAAGAGGCTGTGGCAGGAGGATCGCAAGTGTGAGACTCATCTGGCCTACCTACGAATACTGACTCAAACAAAAAGGCAATGGAGATTGGACGGAGAGTGAAGTCTCACAGCTGTGAGTGACTTCACAGGAGACCCCCAGCCCACTCTCCTCCCCCAAGTTCATTTCACACCCAGACCTCACAAGGATGTTGTAGCAATGCGCTCTGCGAGGCAAGGTCCATTCCCAGTGCCTACACTTGTTGCTGCTGTTACTGTAAAGCCTTTCTGGGAAAGGTTCCACCATCCCCAAGTTGCATGTTTTATTGTTGGAGCCCACCTAGGTTTCCTGGTGGCTTTACCCAGCAGGTCTGCATAAAGAGGATGATTGGATCACAGGCCTGAGTATCAGGTGTCTGGGATGGTCTGCACTTGGCTGTGCTGGGGGGAGGTCTTATGCTCTCCCTCTTGGCATTCCTTTAAAAGCCCTTTGGCAGAGACAGTCGGGACCAACAGATTAGGATCCAGGCCCTCCTGGGACTATGCTGTGTTTTCTATCTGTTTCTCTCCCATCTAAAGTTCTATCTAATATTTCCTGCTGCCCCTGCTTAAGAGTGCCCTGGGGGAAAGTGGGGGTGGGATGCCCCCCCCCACATTTCATACGACAATGTCAGATGTTGTAGAAAGTGACACTCCAGTACCACCTTCCCTGTGCAGTGAGGTCCGAGTGTCTGCTGTATTACTCATTCTTTCTGGTTATGATAACATCCACAGACACCCTTGGGGCTCAAGATTTCTTACTCAATGGGGGGGGGGGACTGGTTTTTTGTTTGTTTGTTTGTTTTTGTTTTTCAAGACCGGGTTTCTCTGTGTAACAGTCCTGGCTGTCCTGGAACTCACTTTATAGACCAGGCTGGCCTTGAACTCACAAAGATCCACCTGCCTCTGCCTCCCAAGTGCTGGGACTAAAGGTGTGTGCCACCACCGCCCGGCCAGGGTTACTGTTTTTGTTTCATTCTGTTTTGCAAGAAAAACAAGAATCAGATGAAAATGGGGGAAAGGTAAAAAATAGCAATTTACTCCGGAGGAAACAAAAAAAGCCCACCATCATGTGGAGGATAGCTTTTGGGGGGTTAGACAAAACCAAATAACTGTTAAGTTAGAGTTTTTGTTTTCCATTAGCCCAGTGACTCCCCGAGAAGGTAGTGTGGCAAACAGATGATTCCCTGCTGGCTGGAGTATAGATCGGGTGACTGTGGCTTCCATCAATAGCAGATTCGACCAACCTTATGCAGCAGGAGCTACACAAAACTGCTCATAATCAAGACACTTTCATCCCTGAAATTACTTGGCTAAACAATCGAGCAGCTTAAAAAATAACCAAACAAGCTGGGCAGTGGTGGCACACGCCTTTGATCCCAGCACTCGGGAGGCAGAGGCAGGCGGATCTCTGAGTTCGAGGCCAGCCTGGGCTACAGAGTGAGTTCCAGGACAGCCAGGGTTACACGGAGAAACCCTGTCTCGAAAAACTTTAAAAAAAAAAAAAAAAAAGTTACAAAGTAAAAATAAACAGTTTAAATACTGAGCACTGGAGAACTGATTAGATAAATGGTAATGTGTTGACTGGTCACACAGAGCTGTGAACCATTTAAAACTGCTCACAGGGGTGTGCAGTGTGATGGAAGTACTTCTCTTAGGACATAAGATCCATAAAGCCAGAAAAGTGAGCCTGAGGGTACGTGACCTCAGTTGCAGCATTTGGGGGCAACCTGGGTCACGTAGCAATGCCGTCTTTCAAAATGGAAGGGAGAAAGAGAGAGAAGAAAGCATAGAGAAGGAGGAAGAGGAAAAAGAGAAAAGCTAGCTGGCGTGGTGGCAAATGCCTTTGACCCTGGCACTCAGGAGACAGAGACAGGTGGTTCTCTGTGTGTTCAAGACCAGCCTGGCCTACACAGCAAATTTCAGGCCATCCAAAACTACACAGTGAGACACTAACTCTAAAACCAAAAACAAGACTACAAAATGCACATTATAATCTGCTTAAGAAAGGTATTCGCACATGAACAAAACTGAAAGCTAATATAGAGAATTAATTAAAATGTTCTAGATCATTTCCCCTTCTTTTCGGGATTTTCTTTAATGTTGGTGATATCATATTTTTTGTTTTAAGAATGAGTTAGACCAAAATGGTAGATGGGTTCTGAGCTCAGAACTGAGAATTAAAAAGGCTTATGTTTTCTTGTTCTTTTTTTTTTCTTTTCCCCAAAACCAGATGCACCACTGGCCTTCCTATGCCTTGATTTTTCCATCTGCACAGTGGGTTAACACTAGTTTCTTTTATCCCAGAATGAACTGAATGTTCACGAAACCTTCGGCTCACTGGACACAGTGAGTAAGTGTGGTTCTAGGAGAGTCTCGGGAGGCAAGATGGAGAGGAAAAGACAAATAGGCACTAACTTTCAAAGGAAAGATTATCCGCATTAATGGGAGATGCGTGTGCACCATGCCCTGAGTCTGAGTGGTCGGTGTACTCCCTGTTAGTTGGCAACTCCAGTTTAAGGTACGCTGTGAACCTTTGGGCTTTGAAGATAGGAAGCTGCCATCCGTACACATGAGCCAGGATTCTGGCCTCCTTGTGCAGAAGTGTGCACTCTGAAGAATCGCACACAATAAGCAGTTTGAGCGGATGGACTGATGATGTGTAAGAAGAGCCCAACGTCCACGTGATGAGGGAAAGAGCAAGACATTTTGCAAGGCTGGTTTAATTTCCAAGCTCTTTGTAACTCGGCCTGTCTCCTTTAGCCGGCACAGACAAGGGAGATCGGATTATCTCGTTTCCTGTGAAGGTTATTCAGCCCCCCAATCCCATTAAGTCACTCTGTGCACTCCAGTGCACCGGCCTTCCCCAGGTTATCAGCACAGGGAGAGTAAACAGAGACACTGGGATCCGGTTTGTGAGGAAGAAAGTCAAAGCCGAGTTTGAAAGGGTGACAGCCAGCTGCCGGGAGCTGAGGAACTCAATTAGACTGAGCGACAACTATCTCATTATCTCCTCCAAAATGATCTAAATACGGAAGAATCTAAAAGTTTTAAGTAAACTTGTCGCCCCGACGGTCTAGATGACTGAATCTCCTTCTCAAAAAACTTTTAAGCACCCACTTGCGTATTTATTTATTCTAAGCGCACAGTGGCTGTGATAATTACGCTGTCAGATTCGCTAAGCTAATGAGCAGTCACCGGAGTGGAAGGGCTTGCCTGCCTTGCTGCGGATCACTGAGGGAGAGCCGTCTACTGCCTCCCCTCTTCTCCCCTTCCCTTTCTATCTTTTCCTTCTCTGCTTTTTCATTTTCTTTTACAGTGAGTTAGGAAGGAGAGCCTGGCAGCCTGCGACCTACTGAATCCTTTTGATTAGATTCTCTCTTTCAGTCCCTCTCTCTCCCCGTCTCTCTCCCCTTCTCTCTCCCTCACTCCCTCTTCTTTCCTCTCCCCTCCCACCTCTCTCCTCCTTCCTTCTCCTCTCCTTCCTCCCCCCCCTTTCCCCATCCCTACTTTTGAGGGGCAAGGCAGCCTCCGGGAAGCCCAAGCTTTTCATGTCACTGTCTCCAAGGTACGAAGAGGTTTCTCCTGGAGACGAAACTCCTAAATCGGCTTGTATTTGAGTTTACGGAGCCACCTGCAAAGTATGGACACTTTTTTTTCGCCGTTTAACTGTGCTGTGATGTGAACTAAAGGAAAGTACAAAAGGGTGTAATACAGCACCCCTGTGGAAAAAATGTCTTATTCGGACCAGCAAAAGCTTATCCTCCTGCCCAAGCCCAATCCCAAACCAAAGATGTCAGCAGCACAGAGTTCCCACAGCACCGAGGCAGAGAAGTCCAGGCCAAGTCAGGCAAGGCCGACAGCACAGCTTCTTTCTTCCCTTTGGGTGTGAACAGCTCTGCGTAAACAATATCATTAAGACAGTATGTGCCTTTGGTGTGCCAAACACAGACGCTCTGTCTCTGTTACATATTGAGCTATTTGGAGCAACCCGGGTTCCTGCAGACCATGAGCCTGGAGAAGCAATGCCTGGGTGGGAAGGATGCTGTGAGCAAGTTCTGTGCACATGCCTCTGCTCAGGTCTCTGCTCATGTCTCCAGCAACGGCAACTGTTCGGTGCCTACTGTGTGTCAGGAACTGGGGAAGGCATCTTGCACACGTTCATGGTTTTTGTTTGTTTGTTTGTTTGTTTGTTTTTGTTTGGGGGGGTTGTTTGTTTGTTTTTACTCACAGCGATCTGTTGGGAAGTTTTGTTTTCCTCTCATGCAGATGAGCCCCTTTGGAAGAATTTGGCCCATCAGTCTACTGAGCGCAGTCAGAGACAGGTGTGTAATAAACACAGGCATCCGTGGAACTGCAAACGGCCAGGGTGACCAACCAATCAAATATAGACTGTCCCTGATGGGCAATGTTTTCATTTAAGAGTTGTTTCAACGTTATAATGGGGTGAAAGCCATATGCATAGTAGGAACCCTAGAACCGGCCTTCCATGCCCATGGGTTCCCTGACTACAGAATCCATCAGATTCAGGCAACCCCACATATTCAGGGGACTGTCTCTGGGCTTAACGTGGGCCAATTTTTCTCTTGTCATTGTCTTTTAGATGCTGTGTAACTGTTTAAACAGTGTGTACCGCATTAGGGGTGATGGGTAATCTAGAGACAATTGAAAGGACTGTATGTGTGTGTAATACTGCTTTACACGAGGGATTCAGCATCTTTTGGCACATACACTAGTCTTGGAACCATGGCACAAGGGATGACTTTATTTCAAGTTTTGATCTTTTGGGGGTCTAGTGACGCACTCTCTCCTCACTGGGTGGTGGCAGAATTGGTCCGTGTTCCCAGTCCCACAGTCACCAGGGGAAACAACCAGCTCTACAGTGTACAGTGTGGTTAGCTCTCATGTTCCGTAGGTTAGGTGTGTTCAATGCTTGCTGTGGTTGTTATTGTTTTGAGGTAGGGTCTTATTAAATACATTTTTGTACTAGTTTATGTATATGGGCACTTTGTCTGCATGTATGTCTGCACACCAGGAGAGGGCATCAGATCCTGTAGGACTACAGTTGTAGACCATTGTAAGCCACCACGTGGGTGCTGGGAATTGAAGTCAAGACTTCAGAAAACAGGGCCAGTGCTCTTATCCGCTAAGCCGTCTCTCCAGCCCTTTTAAAATGCATTTCTAATGGAGCTGGAGAGATGTCTCCGTGCTTAAAGGCAACAATTGTTCTTCCAGAGGACCAGTTCCTAGGTTCAATTCCCAGCACCCATACCACAGAACACAGAGAATTGGTTCTCAGCCTGTGGGTTGTGACCCCTTTGGGGTTGCATACCAGCTAACCTGTATATCAGATATCCTGTACCTCCAGTCCCAGGGGATCCAGTGTCCCATTCTGGCCTCCACAGGCACTGATGCATAGTGCACAAACATACATGCAGGTAAAACACCCGTACACATAAAATAAAGAATCCATTTTTGATGTATGATATCTGTTACCTTTCTTCTGTGCTGGGGATTAAACCCAAAGACTTATGATGGTTTACCAAGACATGTCCCATGGTAAGCCAAGGAATATCTGTCTATGTATAAGGATGAAGGTACTACATAAAGATATTTCAGGGTTGGGGATTTAGCTCAGTGGTAGAGTGCTTGCCTAGCAAGCACAAGGCCCTGGGTTCGGTCTTCAGCTCCAGAAAATTAAAAAATAAAAATAAAAAATTAATTAAAAAAAATAACAATCCCTGGTCTGCCATGAGCTTGTCCTTGCCGGGTGGTGGTGGCGCACGCCTTTAATCCCAGCACTTGGGAGGCAGAGCCAGGCGGATCTCTGTGAGTTTGAGGCCAGCCTGGTCTACAAAGCGAATTCCAGGAAAGGTGCAAAGCTACACAGAGAAACCCTGTCTCGAAAAAACAAACAAACAAAAAAAACAAACAAACAAACAAACAAAAAAACAAAAAAAGATATTTCAAAGTAGTTTTTTAAATTGTTTTATCAAAGTCATGCCTTAGAGTCTAGTTAGACTCTCTTTAAAGCAGTGATTCTCAACCTTCCTAATGCTGCAACCCTTTAGTACAGTTCCTCATGTTGTGGTGACCTCCCCCACAACCATATTATTTTGTTGCTACTTCCTAATTGTAACTTTGCTACTGTTATGAATCACAGTATAAATATCTGATATACAGGATATCTGACATACAGGTTATCTGATATGTAAACCCCCAAGGGGGTGTGACCCATAGGTTGAGAACCATTGCTCTAGCAACTAATGTTTCTGACAGGTCTTTTAACCTCCCACAGTATATTTAGCCCCATGTGATGCTCTCTGCCTGCCCTTGCTGGGACTGCAGTCTGGACTCCTTGGTGTGGCATTCTAACTCTTCCCCATGGGTTCCAGGCCCTTCCCCAATTTCACCCGTGTTCGTTTGACGGGTATGCACTGAACTGAATTCCCAAGTTGCCTTGGGAACACTTGGCAACTATCAAAGATTTGGAAAAGTAAGTCAGCCCTGAGTCAGTATAAGTTATCAGGAGGTTTGCCTATTTAGATGTCTCTTTGGGTAACAGCAGGTGGACAAAATAGATGTCCTGTGGAAGATCTCAGGAAATAACATGTTGATGCTTTTCTCTTTTCTTCGCTACAGAGGAGTCTCTGTTTGCGGTTTCAGGAGTGGAACTAAAGCCAGAAGCGTATGACCTTGCGGCCTCCTGCAGGACGGGTCACTACCTCCCCGGGTTCAACAAATGTTGGTGAGAAGAAAAGGTGAGCTCATCCAGATCCTAGCAGGTACACAGTCCCAGAACCAACAAGTGATCGCTGCGGGATGGAGGGAACACTGTTCACCTCTGTCCTGAGACCCCCACGCCTCTTCAGAACCCCATTTCCTAAGCTGGGGAAGAGGTGAGGATGTCCGTGGCTGCTTCTTTCACTCCTGGAGCTGCAGTGGGCTCCTGAGTCACAGCTTGTGAGGATTTCCACCCACGTTGGGGAACAGAGCTCCAGTGACATGGTTTTCCTTAACGAGGTAGGCCTCTCTGTTAGCTGGCAGGACGCGTCGGGGCTCAGGTTGACCAACAGACACACTTTCCCCAAAGCCTGAGAGGTTTCCTGGGCTGTGGGGTATTCAGTGCTGACACCTACCACTCCTGCTAAGTCAAGATGCTTCACCACCTTTGCCATCTTGTCAGGCAATCTCAAGGACTAAAAGGCACTATGGGAAATTTTCCCAGGTCCACCATACCCTAGCATGTGCTAGCATGCACAGAAGCCTGGCGGGACACTCCCCAACACCAAGTCCAGGCACCCCTGTGCGTCTCAGGAGCACTTCCTACACTGAGCCCCTGCCTTGAGCAGAAGGGACAGTGATCTAGCCAGAGTTAAAGTGAAAACCACACGCAGGGTCAGTCAGATTCCAGATCATAATCACTATTCTGTGATTGGGCCACCCAGTTGGCAACCACAGATTGGCCATGTCTCCCGGGTGGAAACCACTGGCACATCCCCAGTGTGTGCACCCAGTGTCACTCACGTGGCGTTTTCTAGTTCTTTGTGACTGTCTATTGGATCTCTATTTCTGACTGTGATGACTGAAAGGTGTCTGTGCATCAAGGATGCCTGCTTTCTGGGCTCTTCCGCAATCATCTGTCTTCAGAGAACAGGGAAGTTTAGAATCATAGCTGTTCCCCAGAAGAAACGCCTAAGTTTGTGTCTTGACAATGCACAATTGGAATTACAACTAGCAATATAATCATGGTGTTCCCCATGCAAAACAGTTTCCAGGGCAAAGGTTTTTTGCTTGCGCCATTTCAAACTACCTAGTTGAGAGCAGGATGAGCTCAAACTACAATTCCTGAAGTGAAGGGTTGGGCCCTTGCACCATTATCAAGATGCCATTCCTTCTCAAACTGAAGACTGAACCCAGGGCCTGGTGTGTGCTACACAAACACTTTGTCCCCACCCCCACCCCCATCAAAGATAAGACCAATGAGAATGGTCTCAAATGCTTGTCTACCTTAGTGTTATTGTTATTTCTATTATGGTTACAGGCTCATCCTACTTTTAAAAAATTGTTTAAATTTTAAACTACAACAAAAAGCCAGGTGGTGGTGGCTCACACCTTTAATCCCAGCACTCAGTATGCAGAGGCAGGAGGATCTCTGTGAGTTCCAGGCCAGCTTGGTCTACAGAGTGAGTTCCAGGACAGCCAGGGCTATACAGAGAAACCCTGTCTCAGAAAATTAATAAATAGGTAGATAGATAGATAGATAGATAGATAGATAGATAGATAGATAGATAG
>CABHPH010160254.1:0-35702 GCA_902168325.1 Peromyscus nudipes | reverse complement strand
TAGATAGATAGATAGATAGATAGATAGATAGATAGATAGATAGATAGATAGATAGACAGGTTTAAATTTTATTTGTTATGAGTGCTCTGTCTCGTGTAAGTGTGTGTACCACGTGCAAAGCCTGGTACATGAGGAAAGCAGAAAAAGGCGCCCGATCCCCGGAACTGGAGTGACAGACAGTTGTGAGCCAGCATGTGGTTGCTGGGAACAGAACCTGGGTCCCCTGCAAGAGCAGCCAGTGCTCTTACCCACTGAGCTGTCTGACTCTCTACTGCCAATTTTGCCCTACTTAAGCAGCCAGAAGGGAGGGAGAGAACCCTGCCTTCCTGTGCCTTTCTGATCTCCAGAGGACTCCCGCAAAGAGCTGCTACCTCTAGACATAAAACTGGTCACAATGGAAAACCAACTGGATATGGTATGTGACGCTCCATTCCAGCAATAGTGGGAGGGAGGAGGTCGACTTAGCCTCTGCTGGAGTAATCTCTTGATATCCCTAGGCCTCTGTCCTAACGTGGAGATGAAACCTGTTGAAGATGAACCACAGCTGAGCAAAGCTAGAGCAATTAAACTGTCTCATAAATGGCATGGTATCTGGAACACTGGCGAGTACCAGAGTTAAAGAGAATAAGGGCCGTGATCACCCGGACACTGGGGGCCCACAAATCTTCTCCTCTGAATTGGGTTTATGCTAAAATATTCACTTTTCAGGGGAGTCGAAATATAAATTGGGGTCTTAGGGCTTGGCCACCGGCACCAGCTCCTCAAAATTAAGACTCTTGGTAGAGCCACAAAAATATCAGTTTGGGACTTTTAAATAGATACTGACGTTCACAACAAAGAAGTGTTCTGCACGCCAACCATCCACCGTCACAGGTGCATCTCATGTGTCACTTTAAAACTTGGTGTGGTTTTAAACACAAACCACGGAAGCAGTGAGTTTCAACTCGGGTTTGTGAATTTAAGATATTTTTTGATAGGTCTCACTTTGTAGCCTTGTCTGGCCCGGAACACACGGAGATCCACCTGCCTCTGCCTCTCGATGGCTGGGATGAAAGGTTTATGCCACCACGCTGCGGTGATGCCTTTGGTGGCTAGAGAGATGGTCGGGGCTTAAGAGCACTGGCTGCTCTCTCACAGGGTCAGGTTTGATACCCAGCACCCAGGTGGTGGCCACGACCACCTTATCACTCCGGTCCCAAAGAATGCGGCGCCCTCTTCTGGCCTCCCTGGGCACTGCATGCACAGACGTACCATACCTGCAGGCAAAACACACATAGCAACCCACACACATGACAATAGATACATTTTTAATGAATATTTTAAGATGGCGTAGTCCTTTATCATCACCTTCTTAAAAACCAAAATATGGAGTTCCACCAGTAACTGCAGTAGTGTTTAGTGAGTTTCCTTTACTCGATCTGTACTCTGTTACTCGTTTTCATTTCATTTATTTTTCATTCCCTTTCAGGGCTACAGCCATGCTGTTTCATTGTGTCTGCTGACTATGAAGTTTTGTGCCCTGTTCTCTTCTGGACCAGAGATCCTTGTTCTCTCTCCTGTCACCTGGAATACTTAAAATGTGATGTTCAAGGCAACGATATAATACATGAAGAGGATGCCGTGGAAGGTTACTGCTATTGTTGTTGCCTAAACAAACAGATGTAAACAGAGGTGTCGGGAGAAGAGGGCTTCAGAACAGTGTCCAGCGTTTGGACAATCCCCTGGGCCAAAAGCTCCATTTCTTTATAGGACAAATTGAGAGACAGACAACTGGAGCGTTCTGGAGCCAGAGCGGGTACTTGCTGAGGCCTGCCTCATGTGTGTCCTTACAATTCTTCCCAACTGAGAGACTCCTGTGACAGGAGGGGCTTAGTCTGGCTTAGAGAGAAGGTCTTGGATAAAGTTGTCAACGAATGGACTTGCTGGCGGCTATCGGTGATGACCCAGGGATGTGTTCTTCCTTCACTGACTATAAGGATGCATTACTACTTCAATCCACCCAGATTTTAGGAGCTTACGTTGAGCTCCTGGCTAGAGCTGAGTTTCAGTCTATCACCTGCTACTGAAGCCTAATTGTCTGCGGGATGGCAAAAGCTATGAGGAACCAAAGCTTCCATTGATGGTGGAGATACTAGAGTTCCAGAGAGGTAACTCAATCTCTGTGGCACCATCAGACACACGTGCACACACACAGCACCCTCGGCAGGAGATCACCCCGGCTGACACTACTGCCTCCTAAAGGAAGGCTGGGAAACTCAAATTACTTCATCAAGGAGTCATCTCATGAAATCTAGTAGCCTAGAAACCAGAGACCACTAGAAGAAGGAACCAATTAAGAGAGAATTTTGAAATGGTAACTGTCCACCCAGTGTCTTGGATGAAACGGAATGCAGATGGTCTCCCCGAAAAGCTGCCTTTGTGTATGTTAGCAAGCTATTGGATAAAGTCTGCCTGCTTCACCTGCCAGATGAAACAGTGTGGGCTGGACGGGGCGGGCAGGGTGTACGCACAAATGGCAGGTCTTATTCAACCTAGAAACATGCGCGTAGGGGTTTGGTAAAGGATTCAGACTTCGGTCCTGTTCTGGTCAAGGATTTCTATTGATGACTTGAATAAAGCAGAGAAAATACATAATTTACTCATACAACTCATTGAAATAGGTACTACTGCTATTATCATCCCACCCTATAAACGGAAACTGAGGCTTGGCAAAGTTAAGCAATTTCTCTAAGGCAGTATGCCAGAGTTCAAGTGCAAACCTCACATCTAACTGTGTCCAGTGTCTGAGATCTTCCCGATAACCACATCTCAACTGGATCTGTAGACTGTTCTACTGTTGAAGAGGCAGCTGATGTTTCACGTCGGCTCATGATTCAGAGGACTCAGACCTGGCTAATCACAGCGAGTCAAAACAATACTTATTCCCGTCAGTTTTCATCTGATTTAAGTTCTTACACATTGGCCTTAAAATGCCTACAACTTAAGTAAGGCCGTGACTTAGTGGAAAGTAGCGCTTTTAAGTACAAGGTGAATTAATTATATAATCTGTCGGCCGCCAACAGATAATGCTAATCCCTTCAGGCTACAGAAATGAAAGACTAAGACCAAGACGATGCCCCACAAGAAGAAAAGCAGCTTGGTCTCTGATCTGGGCACATTTGAATCATGAAGCTCAGCTCCACGTATCACATACCACACTCTAAAAAAAGCGTCATATGAAATAGATGTGTATTGTGCGTTTATTAGTCTGCCCATCTAATCTTGCACAATCTTAACAGTACTAAGACATAGTAGAGTTTCCAGAGAGCACTCAGAAGCCGATAGAAGTAGCTAGGGTTCGCTGCACAAACTGTCCCCAAAGCCTCCGCTTCCCCCAGCACACCCCCCACTCTGCTGCAGGCTCCAGGGTAGATTACTGGGACAAGCCACATGGAGGGACAGCTGCTGTAAGAGAAATCCCAGGAGCCAGAGACACGCCTTCCAGGGGCAGATGGCTGTCACGGAGCAAAGGGGCTACCAGCTGCAGGCCACTGCAGGTCAGTACAGGCTGCTGTTGCTTTGGAAGAGCCAGGAAGACTCACCTGCCCACGAGCAGGGACTGAGTCCCCTGAACTGGCTCATCTGCCCATGAACACAGACTGAGTCCCCACCACAGTGGTGGCTTCCTCTGGATGATACGGAGAGCAATCACCAAGATTCCTAGTTGGAAGTGAAAACAGTTGGTCCTTCGGATTCTTAGCATGACCTCTGAGCATCTGGGACAGACCACACTGGGGTTTCTCTAAGACCCTGCTGCTGCAAGAGTAGGTAAATTTGTTTTATTTTCTGTGAAAGCATTTTTTTTATTAAATTAACAAAATCATCCTCTTTAGTTAGGTGGTGGTTGCAAATGCCTTTAATCTCAGCACTCAGGAGGCAAGAGGCAGGCTCATCTGAGTTCAAGGCCAGCCTGGTCTACAGAGCGAGTTCCAGGACAGCCAGGGCTATACAGAGAAACCTTGTTTTAAAAAACAAAACAAAAACAAAAACTATCCTCTTTAATTCTAAGTGGAAGATAAATTATGTTTTTCTCTCCTTTAATGAGATTAATAAAAATTATGTATACAGCTCTAAAACATTCAAATTTCCTTCATTCCTTGATTTTTGTAAAATGAGCATTCCTGCTGTGTGTGCATTTTTCCTCCCATGTTTTTATTGATTCCTTTGCTAGAGATGCACTTGGCTTTTTTTTTAATTTATTTTTTAAATTACACTCATGATACGCATTAATTACACTCATGATATTAATCACATTTGTGTTATTCATAGATTACATTCACAGTATTCATTCAATTATATATATATATATATATTATTTTAAATGCCGAATGTCATTTATTGAGGGGAGGAGGAGGTCTTAAATACAGGCTTACAGCACAATGGGAGGACCCCGGAGGGCAGAAGTTGCTACTGATGTTTTACAATCTTGCATCTAAGCTGTTAACGCCCATTATTCAGGATACATAGACAAGGAACTTCCCTTAAGCATTCGGGAGGGTGGAACCTGGCAGGGAATTAGAATAGGGAGAATACCAACGTCAAGGTGCACAAGCAAGGCAGCAGTTACCCAAAACGGGGGCCAGGGCCCTACAGGTCCCCCTTTTATTAAAAAATGAGCTTCTGACTTGGGTTGTGTGGGACGTCAGCAGGTCACCTTACCTGTCATGGAGACGCCTGCCCAGGCCACACAGGTGCTCTGTCTTAGGTTGGTGAGTGCCCCCCAGGCATTACCCATCTCTGAATACTCATTATCATACAGGCTCAATGTGTGTGAGCTGCATAGTTAACTGCTGCCAAAGATCTCAAAGTGGCACTGGGCTTGCAATCTGTGTGTTCGATACAGAAAAGACCAACAGAGGTCCTATCTCACCCATAGCCAGTAGGCTAAAGGCAACTGAGCCATTCCCTTCCTTAACAAGCCATACTGTACGTTGGAGTCCTTGTAAGATAGTATCCCAAAAGCAACTGGAACTTGAGTTTATAAAAATGCTGTGTGTTCATTTTTCCTCCCATGTTTTTATTGATTCCTTTGCTAGAGACGCACTTAAAAGCGTAATTATTTGTAGGCCAGCCTAGTCTACAGAGTGAGTTCCAAGACACCCAGGGTTTTTAAACAGAGAAACCCTGTCTTGGAAAACAAACAAACAAACAAGCAAACAAACAAACAAACAAACAAAAACCCATAATTATTTGTACTCCATTTGATTAGCAACACTTGGCCATTATTATTGTTCCTTTGGGAGTTCTGTCTCTGGATCATCTGTAATCATACAGTACTTCCTGCCTCCTTAGTGGGTGAGGAGGACAACATGATTTGTTTTGCCAATGGTTTATGAGGGGGAGTGGTCAGTGTCATCTCTGGGCCAAGCATTCCCTGGGTTACCACTGCAGGGCTCTCCAGATTTGCTTTGTTTTGTTGTTTGGGGTTACAGGGGCCAGAAGCACTCAAGATGAGCCAAGGATGAGGAGATATAGGACAGAGTTCCCAAATGACGCACACAGTGGGAGAGAGACGGAAAAATTTCTACTTGGACTGGAGAGATGGGCCAGAGGGTAGAAGCCCACCCACACTGCTCTTGCAGAGGACCCACGTTCGGTTTCTAGTAGTTTCCAGCACCCACATCAGGCATCTTGCAACCACTTGTAACCCCAGCTCCAGGGGATCCGATTCCCCTTTGACCTTTGAGGACACTCCCACATGCACATATCCCTTCCCCCCCCCCACATACACATAAAACAAACAAACCTTTATGCTATTTAAGCCACTAATATCTTGGAGTTTTTAATAAGTATAACTGAAACTTTCCTGACCAGGACTGGGTCCATGAAACACAGACCTGCGCTGTCCAACTTTGGTGATGAAGTCTGTCACTTTGTTTCTTTTTGTGTCAGTTGTTGGTTCTGGGGATTGAATCTAGGGCCTTGTGCCTGCTAGGCAAGTGCCCTACCACTGCAAGGCTGTATCCCTAGCCCTCAATTTAAGTGATTAAGTCTACAACGCCAGCCCTTGGCTCTCACAACAGTTCCCGGCACGTAGCCAAGTGTGGCTAATGCCTCCCGTTCAGGGACAAAGTGCAGTCCCATGCACGTCGGAGGTTCTGTTGGACAGTGCTGGCATGTTAGGGCTTTTATGAAAGTTGATAATGACACCTGCTAACATATCTGAATGTTTTGGGTATGTACATCTAACAACACCTTAGAGTTAGTCTTTAAACTTTCACCGTTTTAAAAGTGAGCTCTGTGGGAGAGAGCAATGGCGCTTACCTTCTAGAAGCAAACCTATCCTCCCGAGCAATTAGGTTCCCTAGAACCAAACAGCTCAAGAAGCTGTTTCCTGAAGGTGATGTTGATGTCTTTTCGTTCCTCTTGACACCTTTCGTAAACGAACCCCCAAGCTGTTGTTATCTCCGTCCATCTCCTCAGAGCCTGTGAGCCTCATATTTTTGTACTTCTAACTCTTCTCTGTCTCTAGGAGGGACAGTGTATCCTGAGAAGACCTGATGTGTGTGCATCGTTGAATAAATGGTTTATTATCAATATTGTGAGTATTTTCAGTGGCTATTACATGAAGGTATTGTGGGAGTCCAAAACGAACCAGATGTAAAAATATTCATCCAAATCTACTTATTGACTCATTCAACAATCATCTGAGATCTGGAAACACAGAGTAGTTAACATTCCCCTCAAGGGGACTTGCTTTGGCAGCACATATGTTAATATTGGAATAATACAGAGAAGATTATGAAAGAAGAAGGACCCTGTACAACAGTCTCTCTCTGTGTCTCTCCCTCTGTCTGTCTCTCTGTCTGTCTGTCTGTCTCTCTCTGTGTGTCTCTCTGTCTCTCTCTCTCCAAAATACATGTTTCCCCGGAGCATCCTATAGTCTGATAGAGAGTTAATGGAGTACACATCAGGTTCAGTGAGAGCAGAGCTCAGAGGAGATGATGATAAACTTCATCCTGAGAGAATCTGCAAGGCGGGCAGTTGGAGGAGAAGAGAGCTCTACACAAGAGACACACAGAAGAGGATGTTTCTGCCTGAGGAAGTGAAACCCAGAATTCAACGGTCTAGCCCACCAGCGTATCATTTCTCACAGAAGTCCAGAATGGGGCCAGGAAGGGAACTCATTGACTGAAGGCCTTTGCTGGAAAGCCTGATAACCAGAGTTCAACCCTTAAGACTCCTATGAGAACCAACTCCTGTGGCTTGCCCTCTGACCTCCACACACATGCCATGCACAGCATGCACACGCTACCCACCCACATATAAAATAAATCAACATTTTTAAGTCAATAAGTGGGATTTAATTAGTGGGTCAATAGCACAGGAACCCACTTCCTTCTCCTCTGTATCCTTGGTACCTTGGACCTCAGGCTGGTTCCCAACACTGTCCTAAGATTCCACTGCATTTCCAAGCTACGTCAGGAGCCTCTGTGCCCAGTGGGACAAGAAGGTATCTCTTCCACCGGAAGAGATCACAATGAAATTAAATACATCATTCCATTTAAAATTTTTAAAATTTTAAATGGGGGCAGGGGTCTCACTCTGTAGCCTGGGCTAGCCTGGAACTCATGACAGTCCTCCTGCCTCAACCTCCTGAATGCTGGGACTACAAACATTAGCTACCATGCCGGGCTTCACACGTACTGCTCTTTACCTCTCACAGGCCAGACTGCCGCCTCACCTCTGCTGAAATGCAGAGGGTATTGGAAGTTTCAGACTGTTCAGAGTTTCCTTCTGACCGGAGGTGGGCCTGCCTTTCCTG
The DNA here is from genome assembly GCA_902168325.1 of Peromyscus nudipes. Lineage (NCBI taxonomy): Eukaryota > Metazoa > Chordata > Mammalia > Rodentia > Cricetidae > Peromyscus > Peromyscus nudipes. The sequence goes on along the minus strand of CABHPH010160254.1, from coordinate 27,898 downwards.
AGGGGCAAAATTCTGAAGAATCATGACAAAGGTTGTTGAAACTCCATCACATGTGACTCGTAACTGAAAAGAGGGGATTACTGTTGGTAGACAAGGCATAGATCTCCTGTAGCAATTGCCTGTGGGGTCCAGTTGGTGCGTGGGGGAGGGCCGAATAGCTGGAAGGCTTCCAGTCTGGGGGTCTAGGTGGCTTAGTGCATCACTCAGCGTCAAGTGAGTTTGGAAGAGAAAGTTAGAAGCTCCCTCCCAGTCTTGAGTTTGAAGTACCGTGTCCATCAGATCAAACTGCCGGCCTAATCGCCGAGAACGAAGAATCACTATATCTGTTTATCACCTGATGGTGGTGGTCCTTGAAGTCACTGGGATGTGGCAGCCCGAACATGCGCAGAGAGAAGACACACAAGAAACCACACTAGACTCACACACGGGGTGCTGGGAGAAAGAAGCACCAGCAAAGGAGAACGCCAAGCCGCCAGCGCCGCAAGGGTTCATGTGCTTCGGCTTAGTCCCCAGTGTCACGGTAACTTTAAGAAGTGGCATCTGAGAGGCTGGACCTAGGGCTCAATGGTTAAGAGCGGTGCTTGCCGCCCTTCCAGGGGACTCAAGTTCAGTTCCCAGCAGCCACTGTGGGTGGCTCACAACGGCCCGGAACACCAGCTCCGGGGGGATGCAGCGCCCTCTTCTGGCCTCTGACGGCACCTGCACTCCTGTGGCTCACATGCTCCCAAACCCAAATAAATGAAATACATCTTAAAAAAATAAATAAAAGTGGGGTCTAGCACATGGTCTTTCGGCCTGGGGTCACTGTTTCCTCACAGAAGGGATTAAAGCTGATCTCACAGAGCAAATTAATTATCTCAGGAAGGAGTTGTTACAAAGTCGGCCACCACCCATGCAGGCCACCACTCATGCTCACTGCCACTTAGTTCCCTTCTCATTTTTCTGCTGTATGTATTGTCACAAATACAGCTAGGGTGATGTCCCCCGACACTGGCTCCATGTTTTTTGAGTCCTGTAGCCATCATAACTGTGAGGCAAATAAATCTCTTACTTTCATAACATACTCAGTCCCAGGCGTTTTATTATGGCAACATAAAATAGATTAACACAATCAAAACATTAGCTGATAGAAATTGGCAGTGAGAGGAAGTATTGTGAGAAAAAAGGAAAAAAAACTAGAGTCCTTCTGTGCAATGGAAGTCAAGAAAAGCATGCGGTGACTGTGTGGTCCAGAGAACAAGATGTTAAGCCGGAGTGAACGGGACTGGGGGATGGCTGTGTGTGTGTGCTAAGAGTACTGGCTGCCCTTTCAGAGGACACAGATTCAATTCCCAGCACCCACATGTTGGCTCACAACTGTCTGAAGCTCCAGTCCCAGGGGATCTGACACCCTCCTCTGATCTCTGTAGCCACTGTATGCACGTGGTGCACACACATACACATGGGCCAAACACCCACGTACATGGAATAAAATAAAGATTAAAAATGTAAAAACTACAAAAGAGCATGCTTATATGTATTCCCCAATTGTGTATTTTTTAAAAAAGGTTTATCTATTTATTATTTATTATGTATACAGTGTTCTGACTGCAGGCCAGAAGAGGGTGCCCGATCTCATGATGGTTATGAGCCACCATGTGGTTGCTGGGAATTGAACTCAGGACCTCTGGAAGAGCAGCCAGTGCTCTTAACCTCTGAGCCATCTCTCCAGCCCCAATTGTGTATTTTTAAAAAAAGAAAGAGAAAAGCCAGAGTGAAGTAGGAAAGGCCATGATATGTTGCTACTGATCTCTGGTAACTTATAGGGCCTCCATTTACAGAAAAACATGACAAGTTAAAGAGAGTTGGCCAGAAAACGGAAGTACACCCTTTCAGAAATTCTCTCCCAAAGGGACAGAGGAGGTGGAATAGCAAGCAGCAGAGAGAGAGCAAGGGCCGTGAGTTTCCCTGTTTTGTTTAGCACATGAGAGATGATGTGCTTGTATAGGCCAAAGGAAGCTGGCAGCATCTGGGGCTAGCGTAAACCAACCTGGCTTCTCCCAAGCCAGCTTTTTCTGGCTCCTTACCCCAATAACCCTCTCAGACAACTCCCTGGCCTGGGTCAAGCCTTTGGGCACATACCACTTCTGAGGGCAGCTTCCCGCAGCCACCTCTGTGACGGGCAAACCTCCTGCACACTAATCCCCCCAAACCTGCTCCATTTTCCTAGCCCAGGTCATCACTTGACTTCATGCTCAGTAATTTACTATTTGCTTTGTGTGACAGCTCCTGTTTCTCTCTCCCCTTCTAGAAAGGCAAACTCCACACAAACCTTTATGGCAGTCACTGACAAATATACCTTGAAGAGTGCCTTGGTTTTTTATCTTGATTTTTTTTTAAAAAATATTTTTGTCCTTAAATAAAGGTATTCTTTCAGAATTTCTTATGTGTGTGTCATGAATTACATACTCCCTATGTTTCCCTTCCAGCCCCTCTCAGGTCCCTCCCAACACATCCCCCTCACAACTTTGTGTCTTCCTCTTTTTACCCACAAAGTCCAATCGTGCTCTCCTCAAGTGCATGGGTGCATGGGTGTGAGGCCATCCACCGGCAGCCGGACAACCTACGAGTGGCCACACCTTCAAAGACAAACTATTCTTTCTCCTGGCAGCTACTTAATATCTTCAATGAATGCGCTCTGCTACCACATCTCCTTCTATTTTCTGGTTTTGTTGTTGTTGTTGTTGTTGTTTGTCTGTTTTGACATGGTCTCACTTTGTAGCCCAGACTGGCCTCAAACTCATGATCCTCCTGCCTCAGCTGAGACCAGGCGCTAGGATTATAGGTGCCATGCCACCGCTCCAGGCCTCTACTAAGTTTTCAACTTCACCCCTAATCTAATACCCAGAACTGTCCCTGGTACATGATCAGGCTCATAAGATGATTGTACAAGAAATAAATAGGATTCAGAGTTTGAAGCATTGGAGACCGCCAGGAGTGGTGGTACACACCTTTAATCTCAGCACTCAGGAGGTGGATGCAATCATATCTCTGCGAGTCTGAAGGAGCCTGGTCTACATAGAGTTCTAAGCCAGCCAGGGCTATGTGGTGAGGTTTGTTTGTTTGTTTGTTTGTTTGTTTTCCTCTTTCAAACAAAAAGATAAAGGAAACAAGAAAAGCTTAAGAAATGTGATTTATGAGGTGAGTGAAGGAAAAAGTACACAAACACAAAGACTAATATGGGAACCGGAAAGATGGCTCAGCAGTTAAGAGCACTGGCTGCTCTTCCAGAGGACCCAAGTTCGATTCCCAGCACCCACATGGCAGCTCACCACTATCTATAACTCTAATCCCAGGGAAATCTGACACCCACTTCTGGCCTCTGAAGGCACCAGGCATGCGCGTGATGCACAGACACACTTGCAGGCAGAATACCAATGCATGCAATAAAATAAAATGTAAGAAGACGTCAGTAGGCTAAGCTGGATGCAGAATCTGAATCCGGTTCCTCTTGTTCAGATCTGTCTCTGCCACTTACTGCTTGGGCAAAGGGCTTTTTGCTCCCTTGCTTCCACCTCCTCTTGTTTGCTGTGTTTGTTTGTTTTCTGAGACAGCCCTCACTGCGTAGCACAGGCTAGCCTCATGCTTGCGGTCATACGCCTGCCTAAACCTTCCCTGGGCTTTCAGGCATGAGCTACCATGCACGCTCATTTCCTCTTCCTTAAAGCACAAATAATGACAGCATCTCTCAGAGAGTTGCCTATGAGTGAACGAGCTACCACCTTGGAGTTATTGTAAACGGTGCCTGGTGCATAGTAGGTGCTTTAAAAACCGCTAGCGCTAATAATGGTACAGGTGGTTCCAGGGACCCAGGGAAGAGAAAGAGAAGGAACGCAGAGGAGTGAAATGTACCAAAGACCACGGAAAGAAGGCAGGAAAACGATAAGAAACCCAGGCTCCAGAGTCAGACTGGTGCGGGGTGGGAGTGGGGGAGGCGGGGGGGGGGGGGGGCGAGCACCCTCACCTGCTTCGGCCTCACTCTAGCAGCCTGGCTAGACATGGTCATGATGCAGACCCTGGACTTTCACTGCCTCAACCCCTGCTCTAAGAAACAGATTCAAAACTGATGACCTGAGTTTGAAAATACAGAGATCTATTACTTTTGACAGACAGGCTCCAATCCGTGAGGACTCCCATGAAACATGCGACCATGTTTTCCTCCTCCCTCCAGCAGACCTCTTTGGGGTTTTCCTTTAGTTTTATCATTTAGTGTGTTTAAACGCATTTGGGGAATCTAGGAGAGTCTAGCGGTGCCCACAATGGCTGCTAAGGGCCACAAGGCTCTGGAAAAGACAATTCCCCAAAAGGGTGCCTGGGGAAGGCAGATAAAAGACCCAAGTTGGGTCATGTGACAGGTGTCACTTGAGTGAGATACTGAGGCCGGAGATAAAAGCCCACTCCTTCTGGTCACATGACACAGCTTCATTACGCTCCCGGCAGGGGGCCAGAGAGGCTGGATGCCATTTTTTACTTATTTATTTATTTGTGTTTTTTCTTCTTATTCTGTGATAATGAGAAAATGTTTAAACTCCCATCTCTGTGTTTAAACATTTCCTCCTGCTGACAGCAGCGGGATGCCCTTGATCAGCTGTCAGATTGGAAAGTGCAATTTTTCTGGAAAGTAAACAGTGTGTTGGCTGGTGGGAAATAATTCTCTGTTTATTGGTAGCTGTTAGCCGAGGAGTGATGGGGCCTGGTGACAGCCCTTGTCAAGCGAAGAATAAGAAACAAGTTTGGAAATACCTTTAAGACATCTCCAACAATAGGGCCTGACTACTTTCTGATAGAAATGTACTCTGAAAAAGTTAAATTAAACCCATCCAAAAAAAAAAAAAAAAAACTTTCCCAGAGTTACCAACTTCTGGCACTCTTGTGGCAAAACTGGCATAGAATCAGGGTAAACACTCGGCATGCAGCTGTCCGAGGGTCCTTGACCGTCACTCAATGGCCTGCTTTACCTTGGGGAAACCGAGGCTTGGGCACAGGCCTTCAGCTCTTCTCACCAGTAAGAGGAAAACATAGCGGTTGATACAACAGAGAAACAAATTCGTTTTCTTTTAAAAGTCATGCATGGAACAGCCTGATGTGAGAGGCCTGCCCTGCCACCTGAAGCCATGGTAATGTGTGGGCCTGTGGTTCTACTACAGCCCGGGTTCGTGTTGATAACCATGGCCCGTGTTACCACCAAAGGCTATGCAGATGTCCATGGTCTATACTGCACCCTGAAGCCAGCTGCCGCACTTGGGAAAGCTGGCCCCAACCCTTGCCTGGGCACCAAGAGAGAGCTAGCCCTGGTGGTGTGGATGCAGGAGGGCTGGCACCAGAGACATGGGCACAGGGAAGCGGGAAAGCTGGTCCTGTCCCTCGACTGGCCAGTAGAAAAGCTGGCTGGTGGCATGGGCATGGGAGAGCTGGCAGGCTGACCAACTCAGCTACCATCCAGGCCCAGATCGTGGGCTCTGAGTTGGCCCACCCCAACATCTTCCCCATCTATGAGCTGCTGGAGTGTGTGAAGGGCCTGGTTCCAAGGAACCATAGCTGCAGGATCTCCATGTGTAGCTAGAGTTTTCCTGCCTGGCCCACAGTCAGGACAAATCTCTGCCACCCGCCAGTCCCACAGCCGCTCAGACCCAACCAAGTAAACGCAGAGACTTATATTGTTTACAAACTGTATGGCCTAATGGCTCAGGCTTCTAGCTATCTAGTTCTTACATCTTAAATTAATCCATTTCTATAAATCTATACCTTGCCACATTGCTTGTGGCTTACCGGCATCTTCACATGCTGTTTGTCATGGCGGCGGCTGGCAGTGTCTCCAGCTCAGCCTTCCACTTCCCAGAATTCTCTCCTCCTTGTCCCGCCTATACTTCTTCCTGCCTGACCACTGGCCAATCAGTGCTTTATTAACATGTTTGACATACAGACCATCCCACAGCATCCATGACTCAGAGCTACAGCAGGATATCCAAATGTCTCTATAAAGGTCTAGTATTGATGGTGTAGCCGAAGCCAGAGACCTTGAACTAGACTAATGACTCATTGCATTGAACATTGGAAAGTAAAGCTATTTGGGCAAAAGGGTGTACCGTTGTGGTAGTTTGGATATAATTGGCCCCCATAATCTCAGGGAGTGATACTATTAAGAGGTGTGGCCTTGTTGGAGTGGGTATGCTCTTCTTGGAGGATGTGTGTCATTGTGGAGGTGGGCTTTGAGGACTCATACATGCTCAAGATACCGCCCAGTGACTGAGACCACTTCCTGTTGGCTGCAAGATGTAGACCTCTCGGCTACTTCTCCAGCACCATGTCTGCCTACACACAATCATGTCCCACCATGCTGATAATGGACTGAACCTCTGAACTATAATCGAGCCACCCCAATTAAATGTTTTCCTTATAAGAGTTGCTGTGGTCATGGTGTCTCTTCACAGCAATAGAAACCCTGACTAAGACAATATATACGTACACATGCTGTATACGGACACAACACTAGTGAATATGTGGTGGAGAGACCGGGAAGACATGGCAGTGGAATGGTTCATGCATAGAAGGCTGTGGCTGATAGAGGAGCAGGTTGTTGACCAGATGTTCTTTCGGTTTTGGTGGTGGTAGCTGGTGGTTGGTTGGTCGGTTGGTTTCTTTCTTTCCTTTCCTTTTCTAATTTTTTTTTTTTTTATTTTCTTTCGTGGTGAGGCTACAAGGGTGGAGGGTGGATATGGAGGGACTGGGAAATGAGTGAGAATGGGGTGCATGCTGTGAAATTCCCAAAGATTTAATGAAAAATTATGTTAAAAAAACATAAAAGTCAATGTGTGAAGATCAATGGAAGAGCTGGGGAAGGGGCAGTTTAAACATTCTGACCTAAGTATACTCAACAATAGTCAATGGTGGGGGGGGGCACGTTGGTATAAATAATATACAGTATGTTTTTTTATATGTAATATATTGCAGTGGATAAAAAAGACATCATTATAGCCTTTTATTGATTAAACACATCAGAATGAAGTTCCTAACAAAAGGTACTATGTAATCCCAAACTGTATCCAGTCTGCCAGACAATGCCTGGCTTGCAGCAGAGTAATCGTGAAGGTCTGACTAGTTAACCAAACGAACTTTGAGTTATGGTTAGAGTCAGGTAGCCCAGAGCAAGAAAGTCCCATCTAAGGAGACTTATCTGCACAAGTGACTGATATAGGTCCTGTCTCTGCTCGCCTTTTTCTAAGCTTTATTACTGGGTCAGTGATAGCTGCTCTGCAAGGTAACTGTGCAGACTTTTTCTACAGCAACCAGCAGCTTGCCGGAGATGGACCAGCACTGAGCAAATCAAATTTTAATTATAATAATAAGTAAAAGTGAACGAGAAGAAAGTTAAACTGAATGGCGCTTCTGTTTATGTGTCCTTCTCCCCTTCCAGATTGTCACCTCCTCAAAGGAGTTCCCTGGTGGGACACAGTAGGCATTCATTAGTGAATTCAGTCACTCATTCAACAAGCATTTATTATGTTAATGAAAGAAAGAAAGAAATTTGGGTTAGGATAGAGGCTAGTGGTTTGGGGGGAGTAAAAGACTCATGCATTTGGCACTCTTAGGAATCCTACCCATTGGCAGTGGGGTAGAGCCTTAGAGACATTCTTTAGAGAGTCTCACTGGTGAGGAAGTGAGCTAGGAAAGATTATCTTATTTTTAACAGTTAATCAGATCTCCTGGAACTGGACTAGGGAATGGTTGTGAGCCATCATGTGGGGGCTGGGAATCATCATGTGGGGGCTTGGAATCGAGCCTGGGTTCTCTGCAAGAGCAACAAATGCTCTGAACCACTGAGCCATCTCTCCAGCCCTATTTTAAAATTTTTTTTTTAATTTTCATTTTGTTCTTTGAGATAATGTCTCACATATGGCAGGCTGGTCTCGAACTGGAACTGGTATTTACTACTTGGTTGATGCACGCTGGGGATTGAACCCAGGGCTTGGTGCAAGCTAAGCAAGCATTCTACCAATTGAGTAACATCCCCAGCCCTGCTTTCTTTGTTTGTTTGTTTTGAGCAAAGGTCTTGTGTAGCACGGGCTAGCCTTGAACAGCATATGTAGCCATAGCTTACTATTTATTTCTTAGTTAGACTGGTACTCACAAAGCCACAACTCTGGGTCTGTAAAAACATGGCCCTGAGAATGATGACGCAACCAGGAAGCACCTGGATTTTCACATGATGGGAAGTTGGAAGTTGACTGAGACAAATTCAGGGGAAAAGATCCTGGAGACACAAGGGAATATCGTCAATTCCCGATTATGTAATTCCTTATGCACCTTGCATCTAAGATGCATTGAAATTTCTGAAGCTCTGCCCCTTCCCGAGGCAGGCGGAAGGCAGAGAGGTGGCCATCAAGAGGTGTTATCGCAACATTAGCAAAGGACAAACGAAAGCATGGTGCTGATGTACCCATGTAAATAAATCTCTTCAAAATCCAATGTCCTCAATAGATAGATCCTGGATGGCTGAGTCATTCCCAGGAGGTCTGAAGGCTACTTCCAGAGCAGCCCAGAACTAGGTCACCCTGGGAACACTAGGTCACCCTGGGGACAGATAGAAAAGAAAATGAGTGAATGAAGACTCCAGACCAGCCAAACACCAAACTACAAACCCTTTTCCCACATGGCAATGTGGGAAAGCCCTATGGTGGAGAAGGTCCCAGGTTAGCGTGGAGGTCAGCAGGCAACCCCCAGCCTCAGATAACAAGGCACTCTCCGGGAACGTGTGTTAGGAAAAGTGCACGATCATAGTGTCAACTTGTAGGCTGAGGAACAACATAAAGTGGTCTTATCTGTCACCTCCTCCACTCCCGCTGGAATTCAGCCCCAATCTGATAGAAACACTTTGCCTGCTTTCAGGAGAACTCTCCACTATCAGGGAGACTGTGTTTCATACTTAGGTTATCACCAAAGGCTTTCAGAACAGCCTGGAACGCTATCTCCCAGCACCCATAGGGTGTGTGTGCCTCATGAGTAGGTGGTAGGTGACCAAAACCATGCAGCATGCTCCGTGTGTTACTCAAGGCTTTCAATCTCATTTGATTTCAACTGGGCCCGAGGATCCGTTCGGTGCTACATGTGGCTCGACATCTTCGGCTCCCTGGGCCACCTTAGACATGAGCAGGAGTCACGGACAAATCAAGCCCGTGGGACTCCACTGTCTACACTGGAAGCCTTCGTTCTGCAGAAGAGTAAGAACGTGACATCCAGAGCCACTGTGTGGAAAGGACTAAGACACCAACTGATGACTCAATAACTTCTTGGCTGGATGCCTTTGGATGGGTTAGTCCCAAATTTCCTCAGCTGTATAACGGGCCCAATAACAGTACCTCCTTCTACAGGGTTACAGTGAGACTTGAGAGGAGCCGACCCACCGAGGGGATTCAGTCAACAATCGTTATTAGGACTACAACCCAGATCACAAATATAATCAATATTCTGGATAGGTGTGTGTGTGTGTGTGTGTGTGTGTGTGTGTGTGTGTGTGTGTGCTTGTGAGTACACAGTGTGACAAGGAGGGACAACAATAACCACTATTTACTGAGCACTCTCTACATGTCCCGTCCTTTACACACGTGGCCTTCTGCTTTACACGGATGACTTTATGTATTACAGGCAGCTGTCCTGTGATGTGGTTGACGCTACAATCCTCCTTTTCAGATAGCGACGGGAACACGCAACCCGTCTGGGTGACTTGCTCGGAGATGCAGATTCCAGGGCTGACTCCAGAGCTTACGTTTCCAAACGCTATGACATGGGCCCCTCTGAGGGAACAGCTTTTAAAAAGAAATAGATTCTAAAAACTCGCTACTTCCACGCGTGTATTGTCTTGTAAAGAAATTGCTTCGAAGCCTGCCAAGTTGTCCTGGCAAAGCCTCCGTCGTCCCCACTCTTTAGACCCACAGCGTACGCAAACCTACAAAAACTAGTCTAATTTTTCCATCTTCGTCCTTTACTCCAAAGTGGTGTTCCTCAACTTGATTGTACATCTTAGCTCCCAGGCTTTGATCTGAATGAATTTTGGCTGCTGTTAAAAATCAAATCCACCTTCAAAGGGTAGATGTGTGCTCTCATCAAGACACGCCGAAGAATTCACTGCAGTGTCTAGAAGGAGAGCAACCAGGGGCTTTTTAACAGCATCTCCGGCCTAAGTGATTCGTCTTCCGAGGAGACTGCTTTGAAGGGAGGGCTCATGTGGGATGCACGCCGTCTGGTATGTTTATTTAAAACATACCTTCGGTGTCCTCATAGATTCCCGAGGAACTTCCCTGGTGCCTCCGACACTCCATTCTGCTGAGGCAAGGGGATTGATGAGGTCACCATGTCCTTTGGAAGTGTGTCTGGCCTGCACTTTTGATCTTTCATTCGGTACTATAAACATGAGTGAGAGGGCCAGAGATGTAGCTCAGTGGTAGAATGTTTGCCTAGCCCTGAGCAAGACTCTAGGTTCAATCCCCAATACTACAAAAATAAATTAATCAATTAATAAAACAACCACGAGCAAGAAGCTCCCCTGAGGGAAGGGGTCCACCTGAACAGAGATGCCTTCCATGCATACACACTGTCCCATCTCCGTTCCCCGATGCTGAACTCAAGCCGAAAATGAAAGTTCTTTGGGGCTCTGAGAGATGAGTATTAAGCATTAGTTGCAACATTTTGCATAGGAAGTCATCCATCTCTCCTTCACGCACCCACTCTGAGCTTGATAAAATGCCTCTCACTTGCCAGAAACCTGGTGTGACATCCTAGCCCAGGCTATGCTGGACAACTTCTTACAAAAGTTGTCAACTTTTCCATGTATTTCTAATGTGGCCAGACATCCATCTATCTACCATCTATTTTTGAGACAATGGTTTCATGTAGCCCGGGCTGGCTTAGAACTGTAGCCAACACTGGCCTTGATCTCCTGGTCTACCTGCCTCTATCTCCTGAGTGCTGGGATTTCAAGTCTATGCTACCACATGTGATTGAGATTTATAAAGTTCTAGGTATCAAACCCAGGATTTCCTGCGTGCTAGGTGAGCATTCTCCCCACAGAGCTACATCTCCAGCCCCATGTTCATCAGTTTAATGTCAGACACACATAACCACTATTTCAAAATCTCAGCTCTTACAACACAATGAGTTAGGCCGAGTGTTGGCTGGCCTAGCCTGTTGACATTTTCACTGGGTTTAGGCCCCTATAAGGGCCTCCTTGATCTTTTACCCAGAGCATGCTCCTGCTTTTTGCGTTTACTTCATTCACTTCCTGTCACTTTCGTTTTCTTGGCCGTTGTCACTTGGTTTTGTGTCTTATTGATTAAATATTTAGATTCCCCTTAGTGTGAAAGGTAATGGGGCCCGAAGATGCCCACACCCTCACCCTAGACACCTGTGGCTACATTACATTATTTGACCAGGAGCAATTAGTTGAGATTACAGACAGAGGGGGCTGGAGAGATAGCTCAACAATTAACTGTATTTGCTGCTCTTCCAGAGGACCCAGGTTCAATTCCCAGCACCCACAAGGCAGCTCACAACCGTCTGTAACTCCAGTTCCAGGGGATCCGACACCCTTACACATGCATCCGCGCAAGCAAAACATCAGTGCATAAAAATAAAAACCGACCCTTTTTTAAGAAGGTTACAGACAGAATTATGATTGCTAATCAGCTGACATGAAAAGGAGGGGAGTCGCAGGCTACCCACGTGGGCCTATTATCACTGTCCTTTGAAGTGGTCACGGGGAGCAGACGAGGCAGGCATCAGGAAAAATGGGCCCTGCTGTTGCCGGCTGTGAGGATGGAGGAGGGTGGCCAAAGAGTCATGGGATGTGGGGTACATGAGATGCCGGAGAAGGTAAGGAAAGAGGTTCCCCTCCAACCCTCAGAACACAGGGAACGGTCCTCGATTTTTAGCTCAGTGAGGCCTACTATCATACTTCAGAATGATAATATGGTAAATATATATATATATTGTTTTGATCCATTAAATTTATGGTAAATTGCTCTAGCAGCAAGCAGAAATTAGTAATGGTCCTAAACAACCAGAAAAGGATATCCACTGGCATTGTTAAAGTATTTTATTTTTACTTATGAGTCAGAATGAATATAAGCCACCTGTGTGGAGGTGGCCCAAAGGCCAGAAATTGGTTATTGGATCACCTCGAGTTGTAGTTACAGGTGGTTGTAAGCTGCTTGACATGGGTGCTGGGAACTGAACCCGGATCTTCTAGAAAAGCAGTACATGCTCTTAATCACTGAGCCATCTCTCCAACCCCTCACCGACAGTTTTTATGCCTATCACTTGTTGGAGAAATGATCAAATGTCAAGAAAAACTTAAATCGGCAATTTACTTTTAAGTAACAGCTTAAATTGGATTCTAAACTAGACTGACCCAGCAGGCTGAGGCCACAGTCTTACTGGAAAGAGATGTCTGGTAAGGATGTTGAACCCAACAGAGGGGGACCTCAGCCCGCAGAGCTGTGTCATCTGAGGCTGGAGCTGGCTTACAGGCAAGAAAAAGGGTTGCCCCTCCTTGTCCAGTTTGGGGAGGGCATAACCTCCGATGAGGCCAGTCCTGGTGGCCGAGAGCAACGCTCAGGGGTAGCACAGCTGTGAGCTATCAGCACTTGGTATGCCCAGCTGCAGGGGGATGGATGGGTCAGCCGCGAGCAGGGGAGATGCATGGGAACTAAAGCATTTGCTGCAAGCCATTGATATTTCTAGGATCTGTCCTGGCATGTTATGCTGTGCTCCCCTTCTGTCTAGATATGAAGATAACAGCGGTCATCTGCTCCATGACTGCTAAGGAGCACACACGACGCTAAGGACTTTACTCTCCCCAGTCCCGGTCTCAGGAGAGCGACTGCCGCTAGTTCCATTTCACAGATGAGTTCACTAGGGCTCTAACGAAGCTCCGACTGGTGGAGCAGTTTGTCCTGGGCCACCCAGCTAGCAAAGAGGCAGGGGCAGGTTTCAACATCAAAGCCGGCCCGTTGACTCTGCAGTTCACCACCGAGCGAGCACATGGGCCAGCTTCAAACATCAGTTGGACGCGGCAAGATTTGCAGCCCTGAAAGAGAGATAAGATTATATTTGGTAAACTCAACTTCCTAAATAGGAAAAGGGGCCCGAGACGAGTTGATAAGACGTTACACAAGGGTTGACGTGAAAGAGAACTTCTGGTGCCCGGGGGTGGGAGGGGGTGGGGAGGTGTTTGAGAAGATCAGGGCTTGCACTGCGTACTGTAAATCAAAGTTAATTACATTTTTACTCCATATTGCACATGGAGAAGTGAGTCATAATTTTTCCTTATGCCTCAGTATTCTCTTTCCAAATAGAAGCTCCTAAGGGGGAAAGTGTCAAGTGTTCTAACTTTCCTTGGATGGCTCCTAGCCCTGCGTCAACCCGGGACAGCACGTAATAAATACCATTTGATGACTTTTCCCTTGCAGCCATGTCCTCAAACCCCAACTAACTGCCTACAGTGCAATATCTTTTACCGTAGCCTTCTCCCTGTGGGCTGACTCCAAAAAAATACAGTGCTCTGGGACATGCTGTAAAAGTTCTCTTTAATAAGGATCCTGGTGTCCTGTGATGGATGCTATAAAACCTGGGACCGGCTGGTGTGTTCATAGCCGTGCGGGCCCATTAACAGCGTCTGGTTCTGGGGGAACATACTTCATATCCAAAGTGCAAAAGCAAAAGCATTTATTATAAAGAACACTGGGTGACCTGGAGTAAACACAGCTGTGCCCTCGTGGTATCTTGGTGGTGGTGCTCCCTCAGTAGATTAAAGAAATCCATGTTTTATGGGGCCATCACTTACTCTGTGTATACACAGAAGGCTGGTTCGCCAGCAACCCACAGCCTGCTGTGTGCAAGGTTTCAAGCCCAGGAACAGAAGGAGGCAATGGTGCTCTGCTAGAACGCTTATTCTAGCATGTTCTAATATTCTCAAAGGGGGGCGAGGGGTGCTTTCTATTCGCTCCTAATAGACATAAGCATCAAGTCAGCTGCGGCCAACGTGGAGCCACCCTTTGGTCTCTCACAGCAATCCTCCAGGTGTTTCTGGTCACCTCCTCTGCTGACGACATGATCCAGAGACTAGCTGGGGAGGTCTGGCACTGATGGGCCGAGCAGCTTGGGGCTCTCCCTTGAACCCCTTGAATATTAATTATCTTCAGCCTTACCTGAGAGACACTGAGCTGTGCTTACTGGGATCTGGGCTCAGTTCCATGGCCGGTCCTCCAACAAGGGGTTAGAGTAAGAAAGGAACAGTAACACAGACTAAGACCCAACAAGAATTAGCGTGTGATTCTACCACTCAGGAGGCTGAGGCCAGAGGACTGTGAGTTCCAGAGCAGCCCGAGCTGTGCTGAGCTGCATATCAGACCCTATCTCAAAAGAAGAAAAAGAAAAAGGGCCCTCTAAAGCTGCTGGGAAAAGAGTTTGAATGTTGCTGTTTTACATGATTTTATTTCAATATTAATAAGTATAAGCCTTTTAAAATACACCAATCTAAAATCATGCAAAGGCTATGTAGTCATATTTAGATGTACAGATACTTAAATAGTCCCCATGTCTGCAGATTCAGTATCAGTGCATTCAACTAATCTGAGACTCAAAATATTTTTTTATATAACATCTGAGGAATGGGATGTAGTTAGCTTGGTGGTAGAGTATTTATCCAGTATACACATAGCTCTAGGTTCAGTTCCAGTACTACACACACACACACACACACACACACACACAGAGTTCTGGTTTACCTCACATATTTCAGAATATTTCTATCAATGACCCCTTTTCTATCCCTTTCAGTCTGATCTAACCACTAATCTACTTTGTCTTCACAGATTTGCCTGGACATTTTATAGTTGTGAACTATCACAACGTGTGGTCTTTTGCATCTGGATTCCTTAGTGCATTTTCAAGGGTGAGCCATGTTGTAGAAGGTACAATACTTTATCCCTTCCTGGGGCTGAGCATTATTCTATGGTGTGGGTGCAGTTCTTTTTATTTTATTTGTGAGACAGGGCCCTGCCGTGTAGCCCCCGCTGGTCTGGAGTTGACCATCCCCCCTGCCTTAGCCTCCCAGTGCTGAGATTACAGGCATACGCATCACACCTGGCTACAATCTTTATCTGTTGATCAGCTGCTGAATTTCCAGGTTCCTTCTGCTTCAGGGCTAGTATGAATAAGTCTCTTAGGAACACTGTACAAGTATGTTTGGTGGATATATGCCGTCATTTCTCTTCGGTAGAAAATACCTAAGAATGGACTCCCTGGTCATATGGAAATACCTATGTCTAACATTTGAGGAGGAGCTGCCAGTCTGTTTTTCAAGCCATGGCACCATTTTATATTCTCATGGGAGTGTGCAGGGATCCTATTAATTTTCATCCCAAATTCACACCATATTAATTCCCTTTGACATATAAAGACTTGCCTCTTCCTCCTGAGGATAGAACCAAGAAGTGGTCACAGCAGTGGCCACAGCTGTTAGTCTTGATTGGCACTTAGAGTAGCTAGGCCAAACCCTCTGTCTCAGGCAGACTCACCCTCTGGAGTATTGGAATATAATACTTATTTTCCTGTCTTGTAGGAGTGTTTTAAGGAGAGGACTTCTTTGGGATCCCTGGAATGGAAGAGCACAGTTTTATGAGGTCTGTTGATGGTGGTTTCCACAACAAAATAAATGGCTACAATACTTGAAATTGTTGTGTTAGCCCTGGAAGAAATAGTAAAGGCCTTATAATCCAGGCATGGGAACTGGTAGAGGTTCCCAAGATCATCAGCTCAGATGTGGGTACTTACAATCATACAGCTCTAGAGAGGCTTAGGGAAAGAACTAGGATTGATTAGCAATGTCTGCTGAGACGATGGGAGAGCAGCAGTGGTAGCACATCTGATACCTATTTGGGCCCCTGATTGATGCCATCCATAAAACTGCCGAGGAAACAGGTGACCTAGCAGCCAAGGTCACACAGCTGCCTCGTGACAGAGATGGAACGAGAAGCCATGCAGAGGTTTTGCTTCTGTGTCGTATTGACCGGTTCTGAGAAGAGTAGAGTAACCTAGTCAGAAGGTCAGTTTCTATCCTCCCTTGTTCTAACAGTTTCATCTACACCACGGGACTTGTTCCACCAGGGTAACTGGTTAATGATTATAGAGGTTTAGTGAATGCTCACTAATATAGAGGGCCAGCCCCCTCTGCCGTATCTCCACATCTCCAGCACCCATGTGATGCACCCTCTGAAGTCCACAGACTTTGTGCATTGGCACAGTCAGTCTTGAGCAGGATAGTTTTGGACCAAAGAGAAAGGTAGTGGTAGCCCTTCCTGCTCTGAAGGGAATGGCTTTGAGTGTGTGTTTTCCATCTGAGCAAAGAGAAAGATCCAGACTTGGACTGTAGATCAATCAAACCCCATTTTCTAGAAACAGTAAGAACTGGATTCATTCTAGGTGGGGGAAAATGACTTTTCTATAGGAAAGAAATGAATATTGCCTATACAAGATAGCCATTGGTAGATATATTGTCAATATATTTAAAAGCAATGACCTGAAAGTGGTAAAATGGTAAAGATTTGTTATTGTATTTTATCATAGCAAATATATCAGAATCTTGCTGTGTTGCCTAGGCTGACCTCAGACTTCTCAGTAACTAGGACCATAGGCAGGCACCACCATGTCTAGTCTACAGTTATATTTTTCAATGTCTTCTGATCTCTCTGAATCTATTTAGCATGTAAAATGTGCCTGAGCTTTTGCCTGTCTGGCTTAGTAACAAGCGAACCTACACACTAACAACAACGGAAGCGTAGAAATGATGCCTCATGTAACCCATTCCTCTTATTTCTTTTTCAATGTTATTGTATAATAGTAAGAAATGGCACCCAAGGGGCTGGGGGGATGGGGAGATCGTTCAGTGAGAAAGTGCTTACCGCACAAGCGGGAAGACTTGGGTTTGGCTCCCCAGCACGCACATGAAAACCAGGCTGTCAGTACTTCACTGTGACCCTAGCAGGGCTGGGGGATGACAGATGAGTCCTAGGAGCTCGCCATCCAGCCAAGCTAGCAGAATCAATGAGCTTCGAGTTCAGAGAGAGACCCCAGTCTCAAAAAATAATGTGGGGGGGCAATACAGGAAAACACCCAACATCAACCCCTGCACCCCCGACTCACATTCACACACACACACACACACACACACAGACCCTACACACATATACATTCATGCACACACACTCACACACACCACACACATATATATACACTCATATACACATACACACACATACATTCACACACATATACATTCACACACACACACATACATTCACACACACTCACACACATCACACACATATATATACACTCATATTCACACACAACACACAAGCAAACACTGCACACACAAACACACCACACACACACACACACACACCCTCCACACATACACACACAACACACATACACACACACATACAACACACACACACACACACACCATAGA
Source organism: Peromyscus nudipes (assembly GCA_902168325.1). Classification (NCBI taxonomy): domain Eukaryota; kingdom Metazoa; phylum Chordata; class Mammalia; order Rodentia; family Cricetidae; genus Peromyscus; species Peromyscus nudipes. The sequence continues at coordinate 10,332 of CABHPH010160254.1, read as the reverse complement.
GAAATAGTAAATGTTTTTTAAAAGCTCTTTTCCTTCTGTTTCTCTTTCCTTCCTTCCCATGGTCACTTGAGTGCTCCTATGAACCCAGTAAGGAAACTCTGGTTCCCCCACTGGGAGCTCAAAGTCCAAGTGGCCTGTGCTTGTTCACTCCCCAAGGGACAGTCACATGCTATTCCTCAGCCTGGAGAAGGTGACGGAGAACAAATGTCTCTGGGGAAAGATGAGGCTAGGAGAGTTTCTTCTGGAAGATAAACAAGTGGTCACAGGACAGAGAAGCAGGAAAACTCTTTCCGTGAATAGTATAGAAGGTTCTAGAACTACAAAAAGTTGAAGATCTGAAGTATATGGTAGAAAGAGGGACTGGAGGAGCAGCTAAGGGAGATGGTGAGACAGGACCTCTCTTCCCAGGCTCCTAAGCTTCCACGCCCCTTCTGTGGAGGAGAACACCTGGATCTCTTCAGGAAACTGTCCAAACAAAACTGAGTGCAAGTAAGGTTGTGTGCGCACGCACATGCGTGTGTGAGAGACTGGAGCTGGTGATGAATGCATTTGTTAAAGATTGGAATCCTGTCTCACCGTTCCTTCTGATCTCTGGTTGCACAAGATATCATTTGTTTAAGTTGACAAGCTCATGACATCCACCTCAAAGGTGAGGACTGCCTCTGTCAGCCAGAGACTTGTTGAAACCTTTTGTGAACGTGATCATTATATTTTTCAGAATGCACATCTCCTGGATGTCAAGAGAATGTGTAGATTCCCCAATTCTGTCCCCTTCTGCCTACTCCAAACCCACTTCCCTCTTAGGCCAGCAAGTAAGTGGCCCCTGGCTCTGTGGTCAGGATCTGGGAACCCATGCATGGAAAAGTGGCAAGCCTCAGCAAGGTGTTAGGAAGAAAATAGCATGGGTTTGTTGCATTATCCATCTCTCTCCTTTCTGTTTTGTCGTCTGTTTTAAGATAAAGCTCATAGAGTGTGCCTGATTAGGAGTATGCGATTCTCGGGGCTTTTAGGGTCCGTTTTTTTTTTTTTTTGGTTTTTTGTTTTGTTTTGTTTTGTTTTGTTTTGTTTTTTGCGAGAAGAGTCACGAGCCCAAGCTGGCTTCAAACTTGCTATCGAGCCAAAGATTATCTTGAACTTCAGATGCTCCTGCCTCCACTTCCGTGTGCTGGGATTACATACACACCCCATCTCCCCTTGCCAGTTTATGTGATGCTGGACTGTGAACCCAGGACTCTGTACATGCTGGACAAACACTCTACCAACTGAGCTACATGCCCAGCCCCCAGTTCAGTGGTTTTTAATGTGTTCCGACAGTTCACATACAATATGTGGCACCAGAGCAACACATTTGAGGCTTTGTTGCCCCCAAAGAAAGGACTGCCCATTACCAGTAGCCTCTCTTTCTTCCCCAACTCCTTTAGCCTTGGCAACCACTAATCTTTCTGTCTGAGGGCTTTGCTTATTCTGGACATTGCTTCCAAACAGAATTATGTAATGTGTGGTCCTTGTCCTGTGCCTTTCAGACCATATAAGGTTTCCAAACTTTATTTTGTCTGTCTTCTAGTTTTTCATCTCATTTTGTAGCTGAACAATATCCGTTTTATGAGTGTAAGTATGAAAATGCTATCTTCATTCATCCTTTGATGGACATGCATGCCGTTTTTCAATTTGTGGCTACCGAATAATCTGCTATGGACATTTATGGACAAGTCTTCATGAGGCCTTGTTTCTAACTCTTGGTATAGATATATAAGTGACTCGTGAAAGTTCCATGTTTGACATTTTTAAGAACTACCAACCTTTTTTCCCCATATATAATACCCTAGCTTCTAATGCTGTGCTGAAATACCATGACCAAAAAGCAAGTTGGAAGAAAGGATTTATTTGGCTTACACTTCCACACCATCACTGATGGAAGTCAGGACAGGAACTCAAACAAACAGGAACCTGGAGGCAGGAGCCGATGCAGAGGCCAGGGAGGGGAGCTGCTTACTGGTTTACTCATCATGGCTTGCTCAACCTACTTTTTTATGGAACCCAGGACCACCAGCCCAAGGATGACACCATCAATCCTTAACTGATTAAATGCCTTACAGGTTTGCCTACAGCCCCATCTTATGAAAGTATTTTCTGAATTGAGGCTCCCTCCTCTCTATTGACTCTAGCTTGTGTCAAGTTGACATAAAACTGTCCAGCACACATAGATACACCTTTGAAATCTGAACTAGACCTGGGAGATGGATTGCTTTAATGTGGATAAAGTCTGGGTTTAACCTTATTACACCAAAAATCAAAATTAAAATGAAATAAAAAGCTAATGTTAACCCTTCAAAATGTCTTCCATCCTCCAGTTGTACAAGACAATCTATGCTCGGCCACTGTTGCCGGCTCATCATAGAAGCAGAGTCCCACATCCCTGATGCTCAGGCCGCAGCACCCTGGGACTCTGCTGACCTAGGCTTAAAGTATCATCCCAGGAGAATCCCAGTGTCATTCCTCAGACTCACAAAGGAGTAATTTCCTTTCTAGAATCCCTTCTTGTTGTTACTGGCTTTGACCAGTGCTCTCATCCATGAGGCCTGAGGTGGTTTGAATGAGAATAGCCTCTATAGGCTCATGTATTTGAATGCTTAGTGCCCAGTTGGTGGAACTGTTTGGGAAGGATTAGAAGGTGTGGCTTTGCTGAAAAAGGTATGTCACTGGGGGCAGTCTTTGAGGTTTTAAAAGGCCATGTATTCCCAGTGAGCATGCCGCTCATTCTCTCTCCCTCTCTCTCTCCCTCTCTCTCTCCCTCTCTCTCTCACCTCATGCTGGTGGATCAAATGTAAGCTCCCAAACCATGCCCAGATGGCTGCTGCCGTGTTTCCTGCCGTGTTTCCTGCCGTGATGGTCATGGACTAACATTCTGGAACTGTGAGCCCCCCAAATTAAACGCTTTCTTTTATAACTTGCCTTGGTCATGGTGTTTTGTCACAGCAATAGAACAGTGTCTAAGACAGTAGCCCTGCTCCTCTTCCTAGGACACCGGTATCTACAGAATCACTCAAGTTTAGGGTAAAGGCCTGGATGGTTCTGGAGTTTCTTCCCTGCAGCAGCATGGGAAAGAAAAGACCACATGAGGTACTATCCATGACCAAAAGATCTAAGCAGTTCTTCCTTCCCTAGATGGATTCCAGTATCCAAGATTGAGGAAGGGCAGTGGATAAAGAAAGATGCTGTGTTATTGAGCCATGGTAGCAAGCCTGGTAGGGAATGCCTGGTCTATACAGCAAGCTACCCACTGATTCTGTGCCAGCTACTTTTATGTCCAGCCCCTGGTTCATCCCTATGGTGATATTTTATTTGTACTGAAATGTGATTTCATTTGTATGTTAATAAATAAAGTTGCCCCAGGGGTCAGAGCTATTAGAGCCATAGCAAAAGCTGGGCAGTGGTGGTGCACGCCTTTAATCCCAGCACTTGGTAAGCAGAGCTAAGTAGATCTCTGTGTGTTCAAGGATACAGCCAGCATTGGAGACACACGCCTTTAATCTCAATACCAACCATAGAAGACCTGGAGGTCTGCACAGACAGGCAATGACGAGGCAGTCATGTGGTTGGGTTTATAACCAATGAGAAGGCAGAACAGAAAGTCTATATAAAGACAAACACACAGGAAGTAGCTCTCTTGACTGAAGAGGCTAGCTGCAGCAGTGACGGTAAGGCTCTTAGCTCTGACCTCTTGGGCTTTCATCCCTGCATTGACTCTGTGTTTCTTATTTAATAAGACGGTTGGTTACATCTACACATCCCCATCCATGGGCTCAGAGATGATAACACTCACCCTCCATCCCATACCAACAGAAGGCAGAATGGTCAGAAGACAGATGAGGGTGAGTCCCAGACTGGCCTGAGCCAGGCCACCAGCTTCATGATCTGGAGCCCAGATGCCGCCACACGAGACAGAGAGGGCTTGGCACCATTTTCCCCTACATCCACCCTATATCGTTCAGTGGCCTTCGACACCAGCACCTGGCCCAGCACAGTGGAGCAGCTGTGGCAGCTATTTTGGAGGCAATCATATATTTTTAATGACCTGCAAAATCTCCCCGTGAGAAGGGAGGGAGAGTTGAAATTACAGCCAAGCAATTTGCATTGCGAATCAGGTTGTCCTCCCTCCTGCCCTCCAAGAATATGTAGAAAGAAAGAAAGGCCTCCTAATGACCCCTGGGGGGGCGGAGGCTTTGATATGAATTCTGCTGGAAGGGTAAAGAGGTCTAGCCAGACTGAGACCCAGCAGGAAGTTGGAGCAGGAGGGCAAGGCAGTCCTCTTCCAGCCATGGAGGAAGGAAATTGGATTGGCTTGCTAGCAGTTGGTGTTTTTCTGTCGCTTAGGACCACAGGTGAGAGTCTCTTCCCGGGAGAACTGGATTCGGTGCTACTTAACTAGCTTGTCCCTGCTGCACCCCCCAAGCTGGCTTTGCTCACTAAAGCAGCAGCCCCAGGCAGACACCCCAGGTCTTCGCCAGGTACTCTAAAGCTTTTCTCTTTTCCAGGATTTAAGAAAACTTGTCGACAGCTGGGCACAATGGCACATGGACTTCAATCCCAGCACTCGGGAGGCAGAGGCAGGTGGATCTCTGTGAGTTTGAGGGCGGCCTGGTCTACAGAGTGAGTTCCAGGACAGCCAGAGCTACACAGTGAGACCCTATCTTAAAAATATGAAAAGGAGAAAAGAAAACCTGTCAAATCTGGGTGGACGGATGGATGGGTGGATGGGTGGATGGTCACATGGACAGATGGACAGCCTCTCTACTTGAAGTCAGGTAGCCTTCTGTAATGCCTGCCACCAAGACAAACACCAGCCTTCCTTCCTCTTCCCTCCCTTCCCCTACATTTAGAGTCCACAGCAATTATTCTCAACCTGTGGGTCACTACCTCTTTGGGGACTCGACCCTTTCACAGGGATCACCTAAGAGTATCATAAAACACAGATTTTATGTTATGATTCACAACAGCAGCACAATCACAGTTATGAAGTGGCAACCAAAATAATTTTCCGGTTGGGGTCACTACAACATGAGGAACTGTATTAAAGGGTCGCAGCATTAGGAAGGTTGAGAACCACTGCTGTAGAGTCTAGAGTCTAAGTTTATTCAACACAGGGAAGGGTGTGTGTGTATGTGTGTGTGTGTGTGTGTGTGTGTGTGTGTGTGTGTGCAAGTGTGTGCTTGTAGGAGTGCTCACTAGTGTGCCGTGAAGCTGAGGATATGTGGATATGGTATTTGTGTGGGCCTGACAGCATGTGGTGATCAAGGTTTGTGTGGACTTGTAACAAGGGAGATGGGGGAGGCCTGTTCCCTGCCTTCCTTTTGGATAGTAGCAAGGCCAGCACAGACAAAGGGACTCCACAGAAGATCACCAGGTCCCTGGAGGCCTCTCCCCTCAGCTTCCTCCTAGTCACAACCTTTCCCCCAGGACTAAAGGCATCTCCTGCAGATCCTTCCCTTGAAGGGTCGCTTGAGAGGAATCTGGAGGCTTCAGGAAGCTCCTGGCAGGAAGTGAGAACTTGCATGGCTAGGCAAGAGCCCGCCAAGGTTAGGCACTGGTGTGGCCTTCAGACAGCTGGTACCCAGTCCTACTCACTACGATGAGGAGTAACAACTATCCACCCATTTCCTCATTTATGAAATAAAGAGTGTAAAGGGCAGATCCCACCACCTGATGGTAAACACATGAGGTAACTACTTCGTGCTCTGGAACCCCAGTGTTACAACCAGTATTGGGAGATGATGATTTGGCCATCTTACAGAGTCTCTAGGGCCAACAGGTAAAATGTACGTTGCCCTACATCTCCAGGGCAACGCCCATGGGAAGAACCCCCTCCCCTGTGGGGTGCCTTTTGCCGATAAGGTCTTTTGGGGATTTTTGTGTTGCTGAAGAAACAGTAAACTCATGTTTTGGGAACATCTCCATCAAGATGACCCTGCAAGCAAGGGAGAAAGAAAAAGGAGAAACTTTTTTTTTGTTGTTTTTGTTTTTGTTTTTTTTTTAGAAAACCATACAAGTCATCATATTAATTAAATGTAATTGGCAAAAGACTGGACTCGTTTTTGTTGTTTAGACAAGACTTTGTAGCCAGGTGGTTCTCAAACTCACATCCTGCTTTCCCCCTCCTTAGCACGGAGATTAAAGGTTTACAGAACCATGTGAGTGTTGGATTTTGACTGAAATTAAATGCAAGAAGGCACTTACTAGTCAACCAGGAAATTCTGAACACTGGGTAGAAATACCAGATAACATTCAGGAATTATTGTTGATATTTTTAGATGTAATAATAGTAGTATGGTTATGTTAAAAACTGGACAGTCTTCATTGTTTAGAAAATATTGTAAAACATCCATGGGTTAAATGAAGGCTTCACATAATCTCAGTAGGATGTCAGTTGGGGAAACAGTGGTTAAGTGTAGTAAACACAATTGGCAGAGTTGTTATTGTTGTTTTGTTTTTTCAAGACAGAGTTTCTCTGTGTAGCCCTGGCTGTCCCGGAACTCACTCTGTAGACCAGGCTGGCCTTAAATTCGGAGATCCGCTTGCCTCTGCCTCCAGAGTGCTGGGATAAAAGGTGTGCGCCACCACTGCTGGCTTATAAAGGGTTTTATCATATCATTTTTGAATTTTGGTTTTTTTTGGGGGGGACATTTCCACAATTAGAATTTTAAAAAGAAAATAGAAACCCCTCCGGAGATGCCCCTGGGAGGGTGCCTATGTCCTGCCACCCTATCACCAGGGCAACAGTGAATCGCTGGGAACCTTGGACAAATGAGGAGGACCGCAGCTGAGCAACACTACGAGTCCTCTAAATCAGCAAGGACAGCTGAAGCCATTTAGTAAGAAGCTTGTTAATCAGAAAAAGCTGTTCTAAATGGGTCATTTTATTGGCAAGAGGGAGCAGAAGATGATGAGCAGGCCCCCTGGCAATGAGGAGGTTTCTAACTAACCCCAAGCTCTCCCTCACAGAAATGCCAGGGTTGAATTGTGCTATCTCTGTGTCCGCCTCAAGCCTTTTCCAGAAAGACACCGAGGGCCCCAAAGTAAGAGTGAAGGGGGCAAGGGCAGAACCCAGAAAGCGGGGGACCCTAAATGTGCAAGTCCTTCCAGGTTGAGCTGGGATCTTCAGAGTGCCAGAGGCTACATCTGGGATGAAGAGCAGATCCTCATGTACGATCTGAGGCAGAGGAGTGGCAGGAAACCAGAGCCAGAGAGAAAGGCAGGCCTGGTCAAGAGGTAGGACTTTGAAAGAGAATCACTGTAATAGTTTTGGCTTAGGTGTGGTGGTATTCCCAGCAGAAACAGGAGAAACAGGCAGATTGCTGAGTTCAAGACCAACCTGGTCTACATATCAAGTTCTAGGCCAGCCAGGGCTACACAGTGAGACCTTGTCTCAATTTTTATTTTTTATTTTTGACTTAAAAGAGGAAAGGATGGGGCCAGTGAGCTGACTTAGGCCATAAAGACCTGACAAACTCGGACCACCCATGAAGGTGGAAGAGAGAACCTACTCATAGACCTCCATATATGTGCCATGGCATGAGAGTGCACACACATCACACATACATCACACATTACCCACAATCACAAACACACACACACACATCACACATATATCACACACACATCACACATCACACACATCACACATCACACATCACACATCACACACATCACACATCACACACATCACACATCACACACATCACACATACACACATCACACATACACACATCACACATACACATACATCACACACATCACACATACATATCACACACACATCACACACACATTACACATACACATCACACACACATACATATCACACACACACATTTTTATTTTAAAAGAAGTCAGAGCTAGGCATGGTGACACACACCCATAATCCTATCACTGGAGGGGTTGGGGCAGGAAGATCACAAGTTTGAGGCTAGCCTGGACTACAAAATGAAACGGAAAGAAAGAAGATGCTTTAACTCAGGGCTTTGCCTCTGAAAGCCCCGTCTTGGTTGGTGGCTAACTGCTGCAGGAAGATACAGAACCCTCAATTTGGAGTCAAAAGATCCAAGCTGTAGTTCTGAATTTGCCTTTTCCTGGAATAACACTTCAATCCATCCAGCACACACAACCCCATCTCCCAACTAGCTAAGGGGACCAGCACTATCCATCCCACTAGGCCGAGTGGTCAAAGGAGTCAGAAATCATATGGGCAGAACATTATTTTTTAATCTCGTGTTTGACCGAGGAGCTTCAGAAAGAAAAAATTTTTTTACCATAAATAATGATTTAAAGACCAAGAATCTTCATACTGAGGCAAAACAACAACACAAAAGCCTTGCCTGAGCCTGCGTGGGCTGTTAATTTGGATCTGTACTGACCTTGAAATAAGAGTGCAGAGACAGTCATCTTGCCCAGAACCTGTACCTCATGGTTGCTAAAGAGACTGTCGTGACACCGCTCTTGCCACATTAGGCCTCTTCCACCTCACCCACATCTGTTCTTGGCTCCCGCCCACCACACAGAAACACCCATCCCTCCCCTGGCTCTGGCCTCCACCCTGGCCGGTTCCCAACCCTCCCACGGAGGAGGCAACCCCTGCAGATGAGGGGATGTTTTCCTTCCCGTCTGCCCCTCAGTGCCCTTATGGTAGACGCCTAGGGTGTGAAACTGCACACCCATAACGTTGGCCTTCTGGTTCTGGAGGCCTTAAGGGGAAAACAACAGTCCCTGTCCCCTCTGCTTCCCAGGGATGGAGGAAGTCACACTTGCTGGATGGCTGAGCGCTCAATGAATGTGTGACATCAAATCAAGGCGGGGTTGAGTTTAAAAATAGATGTCTGGGCCTCCAAATTCCTGTCTCCTTCCAGTCCCGCCCCCCACTCACCTCTTACCTTCTCTTTGTGGGGAGGGATGAGCCGAAGGGGTTAATCCTCTCTGAGTGGGCCCTTGCATCCCACTCACCCGGCTTGCATGCCTTCCTATGGTCTTTCTCAACCCTCTTCTCCTGTGCAAGCTGATTGATAGCTCTTTGAGTTTGAAGAGGTTTGTGTCACAACAGTTCTGCTGGCTGGGCGCCCTGCAGTGTGCAAGCACACACAGTATTGACATGGGAGGGAGTGGCCGATGCCGGGAAGGACCAGAGGCCTTTTGACACGGAGCTGAGCCGCCACTGGCTTCGGCAGTCACTGATTACTGTTGCTGAGATATTAGGACTTCTCAACCAGGCACAGTGGCGCACGCCTTTAATCCCAGCACTCGGGAGGCAGAGGCAGGAGGATCTCTGAGTTTGAGGCCAGCCTGGTCTACAGAGTGAGTTCCAGGACAGCCAGGGCTGCACAGAGAAACCAGAGAGAGAGAGAGAGAGAGAGAGAGAGAGAGAGAGAGAGAGAAATAGTTTGATTTCTATTCCAACCACCAATGCACCCCAATGAGTACTTGGTACTTTGGGGTAACATCGCACACAAGAAGGGCCACTTCTCATTTGTGATCTACAGGCCCTTCCAATGAAAAGCCTGCATACCCCAGTCTGCTAGCTGTCTCTGTAAACGGAGTTGGAAGTGCTGGGGATCTGGTTGTCGCCCGTTTAAAGGTAAAGCAGGACTTCATGATGAAGAGTTCAGGATGAGTGTATGTGAAAAGCTTATGTGGGAGCAAAGTCCAAGAACTTGGGCCCCTGGGTCTTCCAGCTCCAGTTGGAGGCTTAGCTCTGCCTGTGGGTGCTGGGTAATCTTGGACACTTACTTGGCCTCTCTCGCATCCTTTGATGTAAAGGCTGGAGATAAGGCAGGCAGGTCTCAGCCCAGTATTAAGTCCCCAGTAAGGGATTCAGAATCAACGATGTTGTAACATTATGTGACATCCTGCGTGAACGGAACCATCCACACAACCCCCCCCGAGACACGCCGGACATACTGGTGTCCGCAGCAAACTAATTAGGTTTACACTTTTCTGCTGGCGCCCTGGGTCCAGGGCCACGTGGCAGAGATCATGGTAACAGCCATGGCCAACTCTTGCCTTCTCTTGCTGGTTTGTAAAGCTGGGTCCAGGCCACGTGGCAGAGATCAAGGTAACAGCCATGGCCAACTCTTGCCTTCTCTTGCTGGTTTGTAAAGATGAACAGCCTGCTACTTTATCCTCATATTCAGCTGCGAGTAGGGCATCTCTTTGTGCCTTGTGTTTTCAGGAAGAGAAACGAGGCGCGTCAGTAGTGATAGGCCAGGCACCCAAAGGCAGATGGTTTACAAATGGCTACTCAAGTTTCAAGTTCTATCACTCTCAAGTCCCCACTGGCCAGCTCC
>CABHPH010160253.1:26884-46733 GCA_902168325.1 Peromyscus nudipes | reverse complement strand
GGGGGGCATCCTGTATAACACTGGAGCAGAACATTCTAACATTATACTTTGAAGCATGGATCAGAAGTAACTGCCCCTTAAATACAGCAACAAATTAATCTGACCCAAATTCCGGGAGGGAGGTCAGTAAACTTATTTTCCTGATGCAGGGCATCTCACACAGAGACACAAGAGAGGGTAAATTACTTGCTCAAGGCCACACAGCAAGTTACCAAGCGGCATGGGAGCAATTACACATATAGAAAGATCTTAATTATTTGTGCTCTGGGATTTCAGAAATGTCATGATATCAGAGACACCCGATAGCTACTCTGCAGTCCCAGTGGTTGCCATATCAACCACCATGAGGTAGGGAGTAACTGTTACAAACAAGGAGTTGGCAGGAACAGAATGCAAGATTTACAAGAGTCCCAAGCCACCACTGTGCTCATGTAGAGGGCTGCAGGACTTAACTCCATGGCCTTGATCTACTGCAGAGTTCCCAGAACAAATCCAGTCTAGCAGTGGTACCCCTCCTGATTTCTAAAATCAACGAGACTCATTGGACCTGTTTGCCACAACAGTAATGTGTGGATGAAAACTTCAAAACCAGTTTTAACAGGAACTATAATGGGAACATATTTTTAACATGATTCTTTAAGGACAAAGAAAGTCTAAGAGAGAAAAATTCATTTGAGAACCAAAAGGAATTTGAGGTCATTTCAGAAGGTCACCACTTGGGGCCAGAGACCATATCTTGTAGTACGGGAATACAATGGGAGCTTTAGGACAGATTGTAAAGAGCCAAATACAATAAAATTGAGGCCTGAGAATAAGAGCTGTAACATGCTACTGGGTTTCCTATGATGAATCACCTGACCAGTTCAATGGTGCTGACATGATGGCTTTAATGTAAAGTCCAAAAGTGCTTTGCTTTAATATTGTAAGTAGCCTGACCACATAGTGAGATACTTAAAGTAACATGATTTTTCTTTTTCTGGTATTGCTCTAAAGTAGATCCTCTTTATCAAGGACAGGTTAAAAGATATATAGAAATTCCTCTAGCATAGAGACTTGGCAGGCTCAGTCTACATCACCATCTTTCAATCATATCAGTTAGTCTCATCATAGGCAATAGATCAGAAAGGGCTGTCTAAGCATGGACCCTATATGATTAACTACAAAGAGTAATCTACCATGTTCAAACATAAAATGTGCCACCTTAAAAAAGCAAAGTGTCTTGAAAGCAGGCCAGCTGTGACACACAATGTCTTAAGCGACACCAAGCCAGTTCACAAACTTATTCTGCACTGCAAGCCTGCCACTGATGATGGATGCACTGGAAATCTAGTATGGTTTCATTCTCTGTTTATAACCAGGAAAATATCCGGCTACCTAGAAACCCAGAGCTGTATTTTAGAAAGGAATTCCTCTTACACTGTGCACTCCTATAGTCCCTAAGACAGATTGTGAAGTAGAACAGTAGTAAAATCCAATTGTTGAGTGAAACTTGAATGTGCTAATTACCATACACCTGACACTCTTGGAAGGATGTCACATTACATCATAATGAGAGTCCAGATGTGTCTTCATTTTACAAATGAGACACTTGCTACAAACATGAAGTAATCTGCTGTATAATGTCACAAGACTGATGGGCAACAGAACTCAGATTTGAATGCAGGCATCTGGAGTCCCCAGCCATATTATCAGTGTTGACTACTGAGTTTCTTCATGGACTTACTTCATAAGGATATTTCCTCTGAAAAAATATATATATATTAGTTATGGTGATGTGAATTTGACAGTGTTATCTTCCCTCAATATTTTGTGTTATTTTTAATTGTAAAATTAAACACTATCTAGTTCAAGAAAATTCTGGAAGAATTTCTTCTTCTGAAGAACATGAATAACAGGGACTATATTTTCTTTCCTGTATAATTAAACAGCCCAAAATAATGACAAAACATATTAAATACATTCTTTAAGTATATTAAATATATTTTTGAAAAAGAAACTAGTTTGCAAGGCATTGGACAGCAGATAATAAAGTCAATAATCCTTCAAAGAGAGGGGAAATAAATGAGGTGATCTATATAGAGACCCTATTTAACTGTTTTCCTTCCAAGTATTTGATTTGGAATGTACTATTGGTATGCATTTCTATGGTATAATACAATAATTTGATATATCACTTTTGTCTAAGTTTCTAAACTAGGGCTCAGATTATAGGAGGATGGGAGAAGAAGGATGAGACTGGTGGACTCTGAGGTGAGGAGGCAAACTGAAAATTTAAGAATAAGATGATCAAAATTACCAGGAGAGTGCCAGAGAGCTAGGAGCTATGCAGAATAAAAATAACAGACATCTGAAGAATGATCAGTTTCAGTCCTCACTTTCACACTGATCAATATGTGCATGTAAAGAAAGCCATCTGAGATGAGAAGTGGCACTTAACTAGCACTGACACAGAGCTGAGAGCAGTACCTGTTGGGAACACCTCAGAATTCACAGGACAATGAGTATAGGGCATAAAGGGTCTTGCTTCAGCAATGGAGAACAACAAGTCATAAATTGAGCAAGACCCACTATACGCTGCCTGCAAGAAAAGCACAGCCAACATTAAATTATAATATAATTAATATAGTATTATATTATATATAATTTTTCTATACTACACTACACTATAATAATATATTAATAATATAAATTTAACCATTTGTAATATAATTTAAAAGGATAAGATGAGATACACTTAGTTCACTGAGTACAGTTGCATCTGCTAAAAGTTCACGGTCCCCCAGATTCTTAGAACATATTTGGAAATAGGACCTATGGAGATGAAATTAGTTAAGATGAAGCCATGCAGGATCAAGATAGTTCCTATACATAATGTGGTCTTATAGGAAGAGAAGAAGAGATAAGCACAGGTACCCATAGAGAGACATGTGACAGTAGTAATAGAGAGGATGGAGTGATATAGATTCAAGCCGAGTGACATCAAAAATTGTTGGACAACTGCAGAATGTAGGAAGGAGCAAGAGGTTCCTCCTCACTGCCTCCAGACAGAATGTGGCCATGCTGATGCCTTGAGCTCAGCTTTATGACTTCCCTAAGTATGAGAGAATACTTTTCTGTTGTTTTAAGCTATCTACTTCCTGGTAATTAATTTTAGCAGCATTGGGAGACTGATACAGTTTTGATACTGAAATATAGTGATACTGAACAAGCACTTGATAGTGTGGCGGTGACATTGGAACTGCACACAGGCTAGAAGAATTTAAGAATTTTAGGTACCTGATAGGTACCTAAGATATCCTTAAAGAGATTGTTGGCAGAAATTTGGACACTTAAAGATGGGTCTGGTAAAGAGGGAGTGAAGGCCATGGTAGAAATCTCCTATCATCTTGGAAAATGCTTATGTCATTCTAAACAGAATGGTGATAGAAATACAAACATTTCAAGTGCTCCTGGTGAAGTCTCAGCAAAAACCGTGTTCTTAGACCTTGAAGAAAAGACAATCCTTGTTAGAAAGTGACAGGACACTTTGCTGAGCTGAGTGTAATGTTTGGAGGGAAGATAGAAAATATAAGTAATAACCTGAATATTTGGTAAGATGTGGAGATTATGGCCTGGTGTCTCCATGTTGCTTATAGTAAATTGAGAGAGAAGGGAGGTCTGTGGAGAAGGGAACTGTAAAGCGAACAAGAACTTATCCAGAGGACATGCTTTGGTGGTAGGACCAATGGTATAGCTGGACAGAAGTTTGCTTAAGAGGTTAGCTTATGACTTTTTGGTCTAACCATCTTTGCAGAAGCCAGGAATAGAGACAGGTTATCAGGCAGGATCCTTGATAAGTCCTCTTGTGTGATGGTATGGATCCCTGACAAACACAGATCATCAAGGGTTTCAGAAAGTGTTCTGTGTACAGAAACATTGGCAGGTGGTAGAGAAGAGATGACAGACAGAACGAGATGAAAGAAGCCCACCAGACTCTAGGATTCTGCAGGCAGAAAATAGTCTGATAAAACTGCTCAACTCCAGAAAGGCTCTACTCATCAAAGAAAAGAGAGAATGGCTTCAAAGGCCAAGATGCTAGGGCAGAGACTAAAGTGGAACCCCAGAAGCAGGACCTAAATGTTCTGCAGACACACAGCAGGGACTGGCACAGCCTCCAGGTGCTTGGAGAGTAGGTCTAGCTACAGGGGATTATTGTGAGGTCTTGAAACTAGAGGTGAAGTTTCCTGTTGGGTTGTAACTGACTGTAGAACAATGATCCCTAAATTTACTCTTGTCTGTCTTTTGGAATTGGAATGTCTGTCATGGGCCAGCCTCACTATAGTACTCGGTACTCAGATGTACACAAGTCATCTTCTAGTGTCAGAGGTGGATAGGAATTTTCCCAACAAGGATCATTCTCAGAATCACACCCATATCTGATTTACATGATTTCTGTGGTGACATTTGATGCTTTACAGAGCCATCACCATGCTGATACCTTAATCTTGAAATTCTATCCTTTAGAACTGTGAGAGACTAAAGCTCTATTATCATAAGCCATGTATTTTCTGGCTTTCTGCTTTTTTTTTTTTTTTTTTACACCAGGGCCTAAGAAACAAATACATTAATCAGAAGGAAATTGAAGAGGCTCTGCTCATAGCAGACAGAGTGGATGTTAGGGCAGAGCCTATCACCAGGAATAAAGAGGGTCATTTGGCAATTCAGCAGTGTATGCACGGACATAGTAATCCTAAATTTTTGTCCATCTAATAACAGAGATTTAAATAAAGTGATGGGAGAGATAAACAAACCCAGGACAGAGAGAGATTTCAATACTCCTCTCTTTACAACTGATAGAACAAATAGACAAAAATATCAGCAAAAATATGAAAACATTTGGTGGGTACTTAAAAGAGCTTGACCTAATTTATATTCCTTGAACATTACATCCACCAATAGAATATGCATTCCCTACTAGTATACTAGCATGTGTAGGCCACTTAGCCAAAGAGATCACACTGTGAGCCACAATACATGTCTGAAAAAAATCATAAAATATTCAAATAATTCAAAATACATAAATGACAAGAGAATTAATTGGATATTAATAACAAGAAATATTCAAATATCTAAAACTAAAATATTTTTAAGAGTTATTTTATTTTAAATTGTGTGTGTGTGTGTGTGTGTGTGTGTGTGTGTGTGTTCATTTAAGTACAGGTGCCTACAAATGCAGAGTAGGCCACCAGACCCCTAGATCTGGAGTTATAGGTGGTTATATGCCACCCAATGTGTGTGCTAGAAACCAAATTCAGGTCATCTGAAAGAGCAGTACTCTATCTTAACCACTGAACCATCTTTTCACCCCCTACAATCGCATGCTTCTAACATGCTTCAATGGGTCAAATAAATCAAATGGGAATTAGAAAGTATTTTGAATGGAGTATCAAGAGAAACACAGCGTATCAAAATTTATACTATACCCCTAAGGCAGTCTTATGGGGAAGCTTTTAGCACTAAACCTCTATATTAAAAACAAAGAAATACCCAGATCACTGACTTCAGCTTCCAATTAAGAAACTTTAATAAATAAATAAGGTCTAATTAAACCTAAAATGAGAGGAAGAAAGGAAATAATAAAGACCACAGTGGGATGGGAAACAGAAAATCAATGAAACAAAAGGCTACTTCTTGGAGAAGATCAATAAAATTGGAAAAACTCTAGAGAGGCTGATTTGGGAGAAAAAGAGAAAACATAATTTATTAATATGAAAAATGAAAGATTGTTAATAATCCCACAGGTATGAGCAGGCTAAACATGAATATCATGAGAAACTTTATGCCAATAAATTTGACAGTTTTAATTAGGGATCATTAAGCCCTTTATACAGCAGACCCCCCAGTAAATATTTTAGGTTTTGGGTGTCACATATGGTCTGTGTCACATTTTTTTAACCTTTAAAAATATTTTTAAAAATAATCCTTGGCTTTTAGATATTAGATTCCCCTGGCTTAGACGATATGAGCCAAATTATTGAGAGGAAAATGTACAAATCTCATTTAATAAGACATAGATAATTTGAATGGCTCTATATTAATATGAAGTTGAGTCTGAAAATTTGTCACAAAGGGAACTGCAATACAGTGCACTTCACTGGCAAGTTCTATCAAATAAAGGAAGACTAATACCACAAGCCCTCATAGAAAATTTAATTATGAAGAGTATTTCCCAACTCATTCTATGAGACCAGCATCACCGTAATGCTGACAAAAATACAAGGAAGGAAAAGTGTAAGATCATCAGCCATTGGGAACGTGGATGTATACATTCCAAACAAAATTTTAGCAAATTGTGGCTAACTATTAAAACCATATCAGATTTATATGACAAACTCAATCTGGGTTTAACAGCCAAAAATAAATTTATATAACTCACTGTATCAAACAAGAGAGAAAACTCATAGGTTCATCTCAAAACATGGAGAAGAGCATTGAAGAAAATGCCATATACATTATTCATTCAAACCATGAACAAATCAGGAAAAGAAGGAAGTGTCCTCAATCAGAAACCTCCCCAGTTTAATGAGAAAAAAAAAACCCTGTATTCCTGGTAGCAAGTTTAATAATGAAAGACTGAAGATTTTCTCCTAAGATCAGACACAAGACAGTGACACCTGTCTTCTCTGTGTTTACTCAACATGTTGCTAGAAACTGTGACCAGTACAATTGGAAGAATGTAATACAAGAGACTTACATTGAAATGGAAGAAATTAAACTGTCTTTTTGTAGACAACATGGTTGTCTTCATAGAAAATTTGACAGAATTCTAAAAAAGAAGTTGCTAAAACCAATACATTGTGTAAGTTGGAAATATATAAGATGTGTTTAAAAACCTGCATTGCTAAATGACTTAACTAATGAAGGTATTAAATTCTTTGGGATACATCTGACCAAGCAGGTAAAGTCTACACACTGAAATTATAAAATACTTTGAAGATAAATTAAAGAAGTTCATATGTAGAAATGCTGGATGTAGGGATCAGAAAACTCAGTTTTGTTGAGGTAGCAACTTTTTCCAAGTGGATCTATAAGTTTAACAAAATAGATTCAAATTTAATAAATTTAAATCAACTTATTAATCATAATCCCAGCAATATAAATAGACTGAAACACATGTGGAAACATGAAGGCTTTCAGATAACCAAGTAGCTTCATCAAGATAGGACAAAGATGGAAGCCCAATGCTATGTTTTCAAGACTTATTCTCAAACTGGAGCAATCAAAACTATGTGGAACTGATACAAAACAGACAAGTAGATCAAGGCAGCATATGTAAAAATCTTTACATGTAAGAAAACAGCCCTACCACTATATGGATGACTGATTTCCAACAAAGGTGTTAAAGTAATTCAGTGGGAAAACTAGGTTTTTCAACACACCCTGTTAGAACAATTGGATGTCTATAAGCAAATAAGCGTACTTCAACTTTTGTCCCATGTTAAGATGAACTTAAAATGATCACAAACCCAAACGTCAAGCTTCAATTTACAAAATATGTAGGAGAAACGTAAAAGAACATGCTTTGTGATTTTGTGTAGGCAAAGTATCCGTGTGTGTGTGTGTGTGTGTGTGTGTGTGTGTGTGTTGTAAGGATTCATGTGTGCAGGTGCATCTTTGTGGGTGCCTGAGGTCAATGTCAGGTGTCTTAATCAATCACTCTTCACCTTATTTTTTGACACAGTGTCTCTGACTGAACCTGGAGCTCACAATTAGCTAGACTATATGGCCAGCAAGCCCTGGGATTCTTCTGTCCCTCTCCCCCAAACTAGGATTGTGGGCAGGCACTGATGTGTATGGATTTTTATGTGGGTACTGGGGATCTGAATGTGGACCTTCTTGTTTGCATAGCAAGTGCCTTACTCATTTAGCTATCTCCCCACCCCAGCAAAGAGCTCTAAATACAACTCAAAAAGCATGAGTCATATTGGGCTTCATAAAGAAATCTTCTCTTTGTGTATAATCAATTGAATGAAAAATAAGACATAGAGTATAAATCCAATGAAGGAATTGCTTTCAAAATTTACACACAATCCCAAGGACTCATCAGTAAGAAAATAAATTTAATATTTTAATTGTGTGGAATATTTCAGTGAAGATAGACAAATATCACATAAAAACATTACAAGATTCTCAGTATCATTAATTATATGTACAGTGGGCTATATCACTTAACTATTTGATGAATGGTGGAAATAAATTCTATTCCAAACCATTCTGAAAGAAAGCATTGGAACATCATCTACTCCTGTTACAGTACAGGTAGAAAGTAAAATGGTATAGTATCTTAGAAAACAGTTGAACATTTCTTAGAAAGCTAAGCACACGTATGCTATTTGCTGGTGTGTTTATTCAAATCTACCTGTGGAAAAACCTTATTTCCCCTGAGTGCACAAGTAGGTTCTTGCTTCTCCAAGGAAATAATGCAATAACATTAATGAAAATGATCATAGCAGCTTTATTTGTAATAGTAAGAAATAGAAATGACTCACGCTAGCAAGAAGAGAAGAGGGACAAACAACCTGGGCTGTACTCAAACAATGGAGCGAGGCTCAGTAAATGAGGGTGAACTCTAAAGGAATTCACTGGGCAAGAAAAGTCGCCAGGCAGTGGTGACGCACGCCTTTAATCCCAGCACTAGGGAGGCAGAGCCAGGCGGATCTCTGTGAGTTCGAGGCCAGCCTGGGCTACCAAGTGAGTTCCAGGAAAGGTGCAAAGCTACACAGAGAAACCCTGTCTCGAAAAACCAAAAAAAAAAAAATAAAAGAAAAGTCAGACCAAAAACGTACATGTCATTTGACTCTATTTATAGAAAATGCTAGACATGGAAGCTAAGGCACAGTGACAGGAAATGATTAGTGATAGGGAAGAGATGGGAGGAGGGGCTATGATGGGCAGAGGGAAAACTGTTTAAGAAGTGATACAGTCCACCATGGTGGGGAAGGGATGGAAACAGGAGCTTGAGGTAGTTGGTCACAGTGTGTCTACAGCCAGGACACAATGAATGTTGATGCTCATGCTTTTCTTCGATGTGGGACCTGGGTCTAATGACACTGCTCACATTACGTAGGTCTCCCTTCTTCAGTTAAACCTCTCTGGACAGTAGGCTATATACAGTGCATAGGAGACCCTCAGCTCACTGTGCCCTTGTCAGGGCCTGTGAATGCCCAGGCCATGCACACGTGCCTGCAAACTCACAAGCAGTGTGTTGGTACCTGGCCTAGCTAAGGGCACAGTGAGTGAGAGCATCCTTGGTGCCGAGTGCCCTGGGATGCAAGGCAGATAATAGACACCAAGTACTGAGTGCTTCTAAGTAGAAACCACTACTTCCTCAGTCTATTGCTGTCCATATGCAAACTCAAATCCACCCATGGGATATCTTTTTCTATTTTCTACTTTAGACATAAACATCCTTCAGCTAAACTGTATTATTCTGTAATAGTAATTGTATTATCCATCATGCTTTGTAATTCTATCTTGCAGCATTGGGGTCTGCATCATTCTTTTTAACCTCTCCACAGACTTCAAAACAGCCACAGCACAGTTGCTCCCACCATCACTGTGTCTTTGGACAAATAGATTGTTTCTGCTAGAGACAGCTGTGTGACCCAATGTCCATGCCATCATACATACTTGGGGATGATGGAAAACCAAGGATTAAAGAGAATGTTGTACCTAATGCTTCACTCTGAGAAATACCACCTTACCCCTCCTCTGGTCTTAAAATTCTTGACACACATATACCTTTTACTTAGAAAATGTCTCTACCTTACCTGTCATCCCAGAACTTAGAAAAACCAAGGCAGGGAGATGGAGAGTTTGAGGCCAGCCTCTATATTGTCTTTTTCTCAAGAAAGGAAAGATAAGAAAGGAGTATTTCTGTGACCAATCGATGGTGAAATACATGTTTACGGATTTATATTTAAAGTTAGAAATGGAACTTTGTGTTTAGTTCCCACTTACTTTGATTTTAAGATTCGTAGAGACTTCCAGATCATCTAACTTCTGGTGTCTCTGAAGAATAAATGGCTATGTTTTGCTTCTTTTTCTTGTTTTACTCACATATCTTAGAATTTAATATGCTTGGATTCTTACTTACTCAATTCCTCTAAGCCTTGGTTTTCTCATGTGAACGATGAGCATAATAATATTGTGAAGAGCAAAAGGTAAAATGTGTATCAAGTGCTAGGCAACGTGATTAAAGCGTAGCAAATACATAGTTCTTTGTGGTTGATATCATAGAAAAATACATAATGAATATTATGGTAAATATATAATTATAAACCACATCCAAGTCTTTCCCAGGATTTGTAATATTGAGTATATAAGAGCAACAGCAATGTCTCAATAGGTTAGTATCATTGATACTAAAAGCTTGTCCTGTGGAGTAGCTTGCTGCCAATCTACCCATCACAGCCACATGTGCTCCTTTTAGCCTGATTGGCATAAGAGTGCTACATGGTCAGCTATTAGGTCATCTCAAAGTGGGAAAGGACCTTGAGAGATGATTTACCCCAATTGCTCATTCTCGGGGTGCGTAGACTTTGTCAAACCATCTGCTTCCCAGGCCTCATGGCTCAATTGGATAAGAAGTGAGATTATCCTTAATGTACAGGGTCAAATTGTTAAATTTTCTCTGATGTTCAAGTAGTGATTCAGATAATTAATAATCAGTTATTTTTAACATTGATGGCAAAGACCTTAAAAAAAAGGCTCTTTGGGGGACACTGTACATGTTTCTATTGGGCTCTTTGCACCAGCCATTCTTAGTTGTGTATGTTGGTTATAGAGATGTTCAAAGGTGATGATCAAGTCCTGACCTGGAATTTAACAAATAAGACAGCAGGAATGATATGGCATTGAGCTGCAGTCGTGATTTATAGGAAAGTATTGTTTCACTGTTCCCAATTAAGCTCATATTGAACAGCGAAACCAAAGGAAGCTCTGTCATAATCTTGGAACCTCTTGGCTTTGCACCTAATAAATACACAGCAAGTAAACAGGGCAGTGTCTTATAATATATGAAATAGAAGACATGGTGGCCTGCAAAAAGCAGCTGTTCCCCAAAATCTTTTTCAGGAAAATATTCTCTACAAATTACCTTTTATTTTCAAAGACAAAAACATATTCATACATATACATGTACTTATATACATATATACATACACAACATATACATGCACACACACAAATACATATACATGCACATACATACACATGCACACATATATATACACACACATACATACATAATGCACATGCACACATTTGTGTGCATGCACATATACATGCAAACATTAGTAAAAAAAAATTTACCTTGCAACAGGCTCTGGATATTTAAATACTGAAACCTTTCATTTGTACTAGTAATTCATATACAGCTATATGGGGTGAAAAAGGTTAATGATGGAATTTTTTTAAAGTATGTTCCATTGACTATAAATGGCAGATCTGACAGTTAAAATGAAAATTGTTCCAGAGGAAACTTTAGTCAAACTAATTATTTGAGATGTTATAAGGATGTATAATTATATTCTTCACCTTTTAAAAAAAAGTTTTATTACAAATGTGCTTTTAAAGAACAAGTAGAGAAATAAAAGCTGTAATTGTTCTTAATTATAGCTAACTGTAATTGCACTCAATTGCAATATACTGAATATCCCCAATGCCTAAAGAAATCCTGGCATGAGGCAGAGCACCCACGTTCATGAGATGAGGTATAGTTTTATGAATATTCTCTTATCTATAATTTAGCTCTTTTGCTGTTGATTCCGTTTCAGTTTGTTTTATTTTATTTCTTTATTTTAGTGATTGTAGAGACATAATTGTCATCTCTGAATGAGCTGAAGGTTGTAGATTTCATCTGGGGTTGGTTCAAATTTCCCATTGCTGCAGAACAGGACATAATGGTGCTGGTTCAATGAGCGACTTGGACATGACCCACTGTGGCTGACACACTGAATGCGTGCATTTGAATTTTCAGAGGTAATATGAATACCGAATTTAATGGGTCCAGCAGAGGCTCTCAGAAGTAACATGGAAAATTTGGAGGCTCTAAAATGGCATTAACTGTCCCCCTGCTAATGACGCTTAGAATAATGTTGTTTCAAATAGGTAAAATTATCTTATTCATAAAAGGATCCCTACCCCTTTCTCTCTCCCTCCCTTCCTCACTCCCTCTCTCCCCTCCTCTGCAACCTCCCCCGCCTCACACACACAAATGCCTTGTATTCTGTGTCTGCACAAAGGCTGGCCCTTGGTCCCCAGGGCTAAGTGAACCTGTTAGCACCCCCTCCCCATGGGGCCTCTGTAGATGAGGGTTGATGGGAACATCTTCTCCCCTTGTGCCTATAGGAAAATTGATCTAAAATTAATACTGTAGTATAGAAAAGATGTTAGCTTCAAAAATATTATTTATTATTGTGTGCATATGTGTTTGTGTGTGCACAAGTACATGCCATGACATGCATGAGGATGTCAGAGGATGTCTTTGTGGAGTTGGCTCTCTCCTTCTACCTTTACATGGGTTCTGGGGGGAGAACTCAGGTCAATAGGTTTGCATGGCAAACGCCTACGCCTGCTGAGCCATCTCACTGACTCAAGAAGTGGCCTTTTTGCCTTTAGGAAAACAGAGTATTTTGTTATGATGTAAAAGTAACGTCTTCGAAAAAAAATAGATGAGAAATAAACAAAAGGGTTCTGTTCTTACATCAAAACAACCTTCATTTCTTCTCTTTTCCGTGGTTGGCTTCCCTCTGCCCTGAGATCAGAGTTCATTGTGATACCATTTCTGGTGCATTTTTAAAGAAAAAAACAAACAGCAACCCACCTTTGAGCTCCATTTCCTTGTACAGACTAGAGGCCTCCTAGGGAACTATCCCTGTACCAGAGGACACTGCCACTCCAGGCCCCTGGTGGTAATGGTCTGTCCCTTCTGTCACAGTATTGAGTGGAGGCCAGAAGGACCATGAGGACTCAGTTCCAGCTGAGTTCTTCACAGACCTCTCAGCACAGGACAGGAGGTATAGGACAACCCAAAGCTCATCTAGAACATTCCGCAAAGTGCAGGATGTGGTGTAGCACGTCTCTTCATTTCTCTCATCATGTCACCCCATCCCAGAAATCCTTAGTCTGCAGTGCCTTCCCCTCCTTTCCCTGCCTTCCACCCTCAGCAGCCTCTACCACATAGAAGGGTTGGCGGCTCCCACCCTGACTTTAGACTCCTCTTCAATGTACATGTCTAAGATAAAACGTCCTTCCCTGGAGAAACCGAATCTGCTTTGCCAGTCGTGACTGGGGGTGCTTATTCTGCTAATCAAATCTTTCCAGATTTGTTTCACCAAAACTTCCCTCCACAGAAGTTCAGTGGATTGGAGAGGTGGATCAGTGGTAGAGTCCTTGTCTAGCATATATAGGCTCTCAGTTCAATCCCTAGCATGTACTCTCGAGAGCTCATGTGTGTGCACACACACACAC
This sequence comes from Peromyscus nudipes, assembly GCA_902168325.1. NCBI lineage: Eukaryota > Metazoa > Chordata > Mammalia > Rodentia > Cricetidae > Peromyscus > Peromyscus nudipes. Next base: position 33,221 of record CABHPH010160253.1, on the reverse strand, counting down.
AAACATAAATACATACATACACATACACACAGACACAATCACACACATACACAAAACACACACACACACACACACTGATCAGTGGAATGAGATGGATAAAAATCTCTCCAGCTACTTAGCTATTTACACTTATCTGTCCGCTTGTCTATACACTTGTGACTATGTCTTCCCCATCACATATGGGAACCATTAGAAACCCTCCCTCCCGCCCTCTCTCTTTCCCTCCTTTCTTCCTTCCTCCCTTTCTCCCTTTCTTCCTTCCTCTCTCCCTCCCTCCTTCCCTACCTCTTTTCCTTCCTCTCCCCCTCCTTCCCTCCCCCTTCCTTCCCATTGTTTTATCAGTATTTAGTCACACCATGACAGAAGAAACTAATCCCCAGCCTTACACGTGATTGGTCTGGATTTTGTGTGTGTGGTTTTGCATTTCCTTTTCATCTGAGAGTACAAGTTGGTAAATGAAACTTAATACACGGTTTCCAGGCTCAGCGACTGTCCTCCAGGGCTGGTAACATTTGCCATTGCTAAAGTCTAAGTAAGTGAGTTTTAATAAGCAGGAATTACTACTGTTGGCCTGTTCAGGTACTTACTATATCATACTATTTAACCATGGTAGTAGAATCCCTGAACATCAAGAGGACAGTGATTAATACCCAGAGCCAAGAGTATGTGGGGGCCTCCTCCATCTCAGTGCCCCTGGCAGTGCTAGAGTCAGAGCATGAGCCAAGTGATAAGATGGCATTTGTGCAAGAAAAGAAAACAAGAGCCCTTAACACCACCTCAAAGTGAGGGGACAACAGTGCCATCTACACAGTGGCCTCTCTTGTGGCCCAGTCAGGCCAGATGGGCTCTATGCAGTGCTGATGAGGAGAAACACCCAGCACTTTGATTTTCAAGGCACTTGGGCACAAGAGCACAGACAACAGCAGGCATTTCCGGCCGTGTCATGAAAAGAATACTAAAATATTATGAATACGCCTTGAGCCAAGTAAAATCTTAAGCAACATCTCTGAAGATGAAAATGAGGACTATGAGAAGGAAACTGGACAGTACACAAATTTAGAGTCCTTTTTTCTTAACTGCATTGGCCCTTCTGACCATCTGAGCACATGTCTGCCTACTCTCAGAGGCAAGCCGCTAGCTCCAAACCCTGCCCACTCCATTCCTCATGTGTCCTGAGGGATTCGGTAGACAGAAGTCCAGTCTTCCATGGTGAGAACTCTCAACAGGCCAGAGCCTGGAGCCTGTCTGGATATTAATCAGACAAATCAATCCCAAAAGTGTATTGGGTAACATAAAGAGAAATGCTACCTCGCAGGTGTTTGCTTTTAAGCTGAAAGGTGTGGAAAGTTCCACCCCACCCTACCTCACTCCCTGGCAAAGCTGGTGAAAGACAGAAGACAGAAGCATGGCTGTGAATGTAGCTGGCTCACTGTGCATTCACAGACACACAGGAGAGGATTGGCAAGGCCGCCTCTACCAGCGTGAGATATCTCTTGAGGAAATCTGCAGTTTCCTACGTGACTAGCTGAGTTCACCACAGAGTCTGGTCTCCTTGTCTCTGTCAGCATTATGAATGCACACACCAGGTCAGCCTATAGGTTTTTGCTTGTTTCTAAACAGGCACACCTCCTAACTGTCTGCTTGCAGTGGGGGGTTACGCCAGGAAAGAAGAAAAGAAATGCGCTCGCACAAAGGAAAGAGATGAGCATAGGAAACAAGCATGGGGTGGAAGAGGCTGCATTTAAGGCATCCCCATATTTCCTGAGTTATGTCTTCAAAGAGGTGTATAAGGGACTCCGCATATAACACTACAGCTTCCCCCACCACCCCAGCTTGTACTTTCTAGCTACTGACCACACTTCATTCTTCTTAATAGCATATACTATGTAAAATAATAATAAATATTTGAGTTTTTCCTCTTTCTTTCCAGTCTAGAATGTAAAGTCTCTATTAGTAAAATCTGTTGTTTGTTTGTGAGACAGGGCCCGGTGTATCTCAAGATGACCTCTATGTAGCAGATGATGCCCTTGAACTTTTGATACACTTGCCTTCACTTCCTGAGTGTCGGGATTATAGGCCTGTGCCATCATGCCTGGATTTATGTGATACTAGGCATAGAACCAGGGCTTCTTGCATGTTTACCAAGTACTCTGCCAACTGAACCACACCCCTAACCCTTGTTATTCACTGTGATAGCACATAACCAAGAGTAAATGTGGTCATACATGATTACATATGGGGGGGGGGAGAATGCACTATGGCTGCCATATGCTGAGCTGCACGATACCATCGTGATTTAGTGTCAGCCTTACAATCATAATATCTGGGCTCATTTCATATTCTCACTCTGCAGCTGATGAACATTTTTTTCCTATCTTGTCTTTTATCTCGAATGTCCTATAGTTCATAATAACCCCCTATTTCATTAATCCTATACTAGGTTTGTGTGAATAAACCCCTGAAAATGGCCTAAATCAGCAGCTGGCTAATTCAATAAAACCCAGTACATATTGTAACGAGTCTTTCTCTGTCCCTCCAGTCAACTCCCAAATAATGACATGGAGACTTCTTATTAATTATGAAAGCTTGGCTTTGGCTTAGGCTTGCTTCTAACTATCCCTTACAACTTAAATTAACCCATTTCTTTTCATCTGCAAGCTACCAATGTGACTTGTGGCTTTCACCTCTCCTCTTGTGTGTCCTGCTTCCTGTGTATCTGCTGGCGACTTGTCCTTTCTTCTTTCCAGAGCTCTCTCTGTCTGGAAGTCCTGCCTACACCGCCTGCCTAGCTGTTGGCCACTTAGCTGTTTATGAAACCAATCACACTGACTTATCCTTACACAGTGTAATCAAATATCTCGCAATATTTCCCCCTTTTTGTCTAAATAAAAAGGAAAGGGTTTTAACTCTAACATAGTAAAACTATATACAATAAAAACAATTATCAAGTAAGAATTACATTTACAATGTCTAGTCCATTTGTATTAGGCAATTTTGTAGAAAATACTCTATTATCTATCCTATTTTGATGAGTCCAAAGTTTTATTATCATAATTTGTATTATCAACCCAAAACTATCTTTTTAGGCCTCAAAACATTTTTAGATAAACAATTTAAGCTTTTATGTCTCTCAACTTTATGTACTTTATACCTCTTTTGTGAGTTTCTTTTCTGAATTTGGTAACAAGGAAAACTATAACTATCTTACCTTCAACTCCATCAGAGACCTGAGAAGAATATAATATTATCTGAATAAACAGGAAATATAGAGCAAACAACTTCCAAAACTATAGAAGTCATAGAAACATCTGGCTGCCTGGACAGTCACCCATGTTTCCTCTACAACATTTGGGCATCCATCTTCACCCTACAGGCCTAGAATATCTGACAGCCTTTTCTGTAGAGCAGAAAATTTTGAAGGACTGTCCTACCTTGTTGTGACAAAGTTCCACAGTTGCTTTTGTTTGTGTCCTGCTTGACCAGTTTGGATACCATTCTGTCAACAATTGAGGCAAGAGCAGTTTCTTGGATAGCTTTGTCACATTGAAAGCAAACTCCATATGGAAGTTCTTTGATGCCCATCATCCTTTTTTTTTTTTAAGTAGATTGATGGTGCCAGGAGAAGACATGTTTTATTGTCATGAAAAGCCTTATGTTATTAAAACATTTTAATGCCATATTCTGTAGGTCTTTGAAGTGTTTGAAGATCACCTATCTATCTAAAATGTATCTCTGTATGACCTTGAAAACATACCTAACATGACTATAAGTTTGATTGTTATAGATGACTAATTATTAATCTGTATTTCTTTATTATCCTAAATAGCTTTCAAGGACTAGAATTTTACATTACATTTTTAAATGAGCTACAGAGATACAATACCTTAAACAAGAATAGAAACACATATATAGTATAACAAAATAACCTTAAAATTTGTATCAATACATAAAAACCCATACCAATGCAAAATATTTGAGACTAGTAATTGTTTTTTGTTTTTTGTTTTTTTTAGTTTGAAAGTGGATTCAGTAATGTACCCTTCCATCCTATCATTTCTATATCCTCCCTTTTTCTTTTCAGAATGAGATCCCTGAATCTAATCTCCTTTGTTCAGCTTTTTTCCTGACCATTACCAGTAGCAACTTGTAACCAACCCCCCTAAACAAGGACAAACATCCATAACCCACCAAATTACCCAAACCACCCACCCCACCTCTTGGGAATGTGAGCATCATGTTCTCTAGACTGCTTCCTGTAGTCTGAGGTGAAGGTATCTCCATGAAATAATGGTCAAGTCATAGGATAGCTAGCTGTATCATTTGCTGTACAGTCTCTGTGTAATGGAAAAGTGTAGGGGTTATCTAAAGTCTTAGCTAGAGTAGTGCATGAGGCTGGACCATCTCAGCTAGCAACTTTGAAATTGTTCTGGATGCAGAATTTTGAAAAAACTGTAACAGAGGCATTCTGAGAGGCTGGATTACCTGGCCTACTTGTCTTTTATTGGTATCTGATCCTTTTTTTTCTGAAAACATATAAACTTTTAAAGGTAACATTTATATCTGCATTAACACAAGTATGGGATGTACAGTGGGCACAAGTCAGTTAAAGATGATATTTTATTTTATGTTTGAGCAGGTAAAAGGCATCTGTTAACTTTATAAGTTTGTTTAGACTGTATAAAGAAACTGTAATATATATGAAAGGATGACACAAGATTGGTCTGGTTTCATCCAGTCTCAGAGCTATTCCCATGCAGAAGGATCAGCTTACATGTCACCTGTCCTGTGGTCTTTGTTGGTTTTCTCCCCCATGTCTGTAGCCAAGATACTCAGTTCTCCCCCCAGCTCTCCTGGTCAAATCTGATCTCGATTGATTAACTTTGAAAGAATCCATGGAGTTTCATTTCCTGTGGAAACAAATGCATAACCTTTCTCCAACACAACACATTGCCCAACTTTCATTTTGAAGCCAAGATATTCCTAAAGTGTATAGGCTGGTTTAATTCAGCAGTCCCTTCCGCAATCCAATGTGCTCAGCAGCTTTCTGTTCATTGGCATTCAAAAAATTCAAAATCAACCAAACACCATAGAGGATCCAGATTCCCTGTGTATTTCCCATCTTTATATAGCTTTTTTTAAATATAATTTTACTCTCTCTTTAAAGATTTTACTTCATTTTTTAAACTATTTTTTTCTATTACTCTCTATACCCATTTTCTTTTCTTTCTTTGAAGCCTAAGCACATTTTTAAACATTCTGTACCTTTTTGGAAGTTTTCTGTATCTGGACCTGGCTTTACTAAACATCTGTAGCATTCTCTGACTGCTTGAGGCAAATTTTAAACTGCCTTGTCAGCTGCCATGTGGCTTAGCTTAGTGCATGGTGCTGGCAACTGGCTCCAGCCTGTAGACAGCAGCTGGTAACTGTGCCTCTGTATGCTGCCGAACACCAGCCCACCTGAGAGATTGCAGGACTAAGAAGCTACATCTAGCTCCCTGTCCGGAACTTTTCTTAGCTTCTCAGGCCCTATGCTTGGATATTCAAGCCCCACATTGTGCGCCATATGTAGCAAATCTTTCTCTGTACCACCAGCTCCCAAATAAAACACAGAGACTTATTTTAATTATGAAAGCTTGGCCTTAGCTTAGGCTTGTCCCAGTAGCTCTTATAACTTAAATTAACCCGTTTATCTAAATCTAAATTCTCTCCTTACTGCTCATGCTGCTTCCTTCACATCTGGCTGGCAACCTCGATTTTTTTCTTCCCTGAGTCCTCTCTGTCCCCAGAAGTCCCACCTAACCTCTTTCTGCCTAGCCCTTGGCCATTCTGCTCTTTATTAAACCAATCACACATCTTCATATGGTGTAAAGGAATTTCCACAACAATGTATGATCAGCTGCAGGTATGTATGTGCACAACAGTAGGTTTTCCCATGTAATAAATGCTTATGGCTGTGCACATGTGTATGTGTACACGTCTTAGGCACATGAGTGAAAGTTGAGGAAGTTCAAAAGGTAACCAAAATAAAGCAAAAATGAAAATAGATGCATGATCAGTGGGAAGGCAGAGCAAGTGCTGAGGAGCGTTTCTGGGTTTTGTTGAATGGAGAAGAAATGTGAATGTCTAGATTATCCTCAGTTTTCTAGAGCTAAGGGTCACCATGTAAATAAAAAAAAATGACCTACCCTAAGTCAATACACAGTTTGCTGGTGATACCTTTAAGCTAGATTCTTGGTTCTCCATTATTTGTAAACAGATCTGATTTTTTTTGAATTTATTTTATTTTATTTTACAATATAATTCAACTTTACATATCAGCCATAGATTCCCCCGTTCT
>CABHPH010160253.1:0-20455 GCA_902168325.1 Peromyscus nudipes | reverse complement strand
ATAGATAGATGACAGTAGCTATATTTACCCCCAAAATCATAAAAGTAGTAATTCCTTCATTAGAGTCAAAAGAATTGGCAATCTGAGATACTTCGTGGGTTTTTTTAATGTACCAATTATTACTGTATTCAGAGGTTAATTGATTTATAAAAGAACCCTGTTCTTCCTCTAAAGAATCTGATTAGAGTTTTGGTGATATAAACACATTTGTAATTCTTATTGTGGTTAAAATAAGAAAAAATAAAAAATGGGATAGCCATCTTTTAAAAGCCATTTTACTAAATACCATGTATCTAAAATCTGGCCTTTAGCATGAAACTTATGCTCAGTCTTTGAAGGTGCTTAATAACCAGTTGAGAGTTAATTAACATGACATGGAGGATTGGTTGGGAACTATTGAATGGCCATTAAGATAATTTCGAGAACAGAACAAGGAACAAACAAGGTGATTCTGAATGGCACTAGAGAACGGAAGGTTATGGATCATCCCAATCTGGAAGAGAGAAGCAATTTAGCTGCTTTTTGTATGTTAAAAAAAAACTTGCTTATAGACTCATGATTGATATTGCCCCAAAAAACTGTTTAGTGTGATCCAAATATTTAACTTACTATGTGTCTTCATTCTTTGGATAGCATCTCAAAGAAGCATCCCAAAGGTGTGCCAGTTTGAGGGGTTAAACCTCTGAGTGTGTTCTGAGTTATGTGTCACTGCTGAGTTTGTTTGTTGTAGTGCTTTTTTCACTTGGAAAACGTCTGCCATCAAGGGCTGAGCATCCATCCCATCATTTGCAGAGGGGGAGAGTTGTGTATTTACTCATGTTTGTGGTGAAGAAGTTAATCCTGAAATAATGGAATGAGGAATGACTTCCAAACTTTTATATTACGGTTAAGACACCGACCACCTCTGTATTGTCAGAGAAGACCCACACCATGCTGTAATCATGCAGATGAAAATTACTCATATGTCTGAAAATCTGCAGAGCCTCCTGAATTCTATTAACCAGTGCTTCATTGTGAATACCAAGCAGCCATTCGCGTATTCCCCAGGAGTGATCTTCTGTTGTAGCTGGTTTATTACCCAGGGGACAGAATGCTCTCTTCTTGAGTTTGGTGGGTGGTATTTTGGTAATGAGCCTATTTATTTTTTGTCATGAATTTTTGTTATTCTATTGTTGAATAATGTTGAAAATCAACAGCACAGGGGCGATCTGATTCTAACTGCAACTTGAAGTCATTTTCATGCATGTGTGAAAGTATGAGAAACAAGGTTAGTTGTTTCTCAATTATGCATCTAATACAGCCTCAGGTGCTCTGTTGGCTTTCTCCAGGGGCAGCTTGGGATATATCCGTTGACTAGTATTTCTCTTCTCACATTAACATAAAATAACGTAATTATTTCATGATAAATGCTCCCTGTGGTGTCTAGACTATTTTTTTTGGCAAGCATTTGCTTGCACAGCCTAGCAGTATTCCATCCCTTGTTCAGCTGTCCACCTGTCTTCAGATTTCTTTAGCCTGTCACTAGAAAATGAGCCCTCTGATACCTGCGCACCATTTAGAACAAGGCATCTGTAGTTATTTTGTTTGTTTGCCGTCTAATGATTAGTGGGACATGACACTTGGAGTTTTTTATCCTTTTAGTCATAAAAGCATGCTCTTGCTGTGACATCTAAGAAAAATGGAAAATTGCAATCCCGGCAACTGCTAGCTGGTGATATGTGGCTAGGAAGGAAGACAGTGCATTTTATAACACTGTTATGATTCAGTTTTCATTGGCTTTGACCGTCTTGAAATTTTCCCAAAGGCCTTTTAGAGCTGCTCTGGTGTGTGTGTGGAGTGGTGGTGGAATATTTCACCTTTAATTGCCTTACATGGCATTAATTTCAAGTCGCCGGCCACAGGTTGATAATACTCTGTACAAATGCACAAATCACAAAGCATGGATTGTGTCTCAGAGGCTAAAAATGCTTTGAAGTTGAAACAAGATACACGCACAAGGTGCTTGAACAAGCATCAGCTTCATTTTCCACTGCTAATGATAACCTAAATGCGTTTTTGAATTCTTGCTGTTGCCGAAATTAAAGCTTAGTAATAATATGTCACCAGAAAAATATTAGATTACATGAGCAACATGCACTCTAAGCAATGTAATTATATTATAAATATTAAAAACCAATGATCTTGTCAAGATTAAAACAAACATTTAAACCAACTGCCTATAATACTCATCTTGAAGTGTCCCACAAATAGGATGCATGCTCCCTTCCTTGAACTGTGAAAACAATAATTTTATCTTGCATGTGGTTTCTTGCTTTTATTTTACATGTAGCAAAAGACAATTCAGCAATCTGAACAGTTTTTCTATTACAATCGTGTGTGTGTGTGTGTGTGTGTGTGTGTGTGTGTGTGTGTGTGTGTGTATGCACATGTATGTGTGTGTATTCATGTATATGTGGGTAAATTGTATATGTGTATCTGTAGAAGCCAGAGGACAACCTCAGGTGTTATATTACAAATGCCATCCACCTTGGATTTTTTTTGTAGGGGGAGGTCATTGTTTCTGTTGCTGTGTTGTGAGTTTGCTTATTCTTTTTTTGCAAGGAAGTCTCTCACTGGCTTGAAGTTCTGAAAACGGTTAGTTTGGCTGGCCATTAGCACCCCGGCCCCTTTTCCTCAGGGATCTGCCTGTCTCTGTTTTCCCAGGGCTGGCATTGCAAGTGCATGCCACCATGCCTGGCTTTTTAAAATGACTTTCAGGAATCCACTTCAAGCCTTCATTCTTGCAAGGCAAACACTTTGCCAACTGAGCCATCCCTCCATGCCTATAATGGTATTTTTCCGAATCTGTTTCTTCTATTGAAAGGTGGCTAGTTTAAGTAGATGTGTTCAAAAGAAACCATGATGAGATCCCAATTGTTCAATGGGATCTAAATTAGGCACTAAATTAATTATAAGCTGAATTTTTAATGTAAATGATGCCTATACAAAGAAAAAATTATTCTGGATAACAGAGTAAAGGTACATACAAGCCTTACAGCAACTCAAGCTTTAGTACTTAATATCACCATGTGCCATCAGCTGCTGGTTTTGAAAGAGAGAGAAGAGACTTCAATTCCCTGTTAGCACAGCCCCTGGTTATAGACGTAAGAGTATGGAAAATAAAGGGATTTAGAAGACTGTCATAGAAGCAGCATCTTAAGTACTGCAAGTGAGATTCATGAGCCGGCTCTTATACACAGAACCTACAATTCAGAATGCTCTGTGAAGAACATGAAGTGTCAGTCAGTGAAACTTAAAATAATTTTAGGCAGCTATAGAAGGTAGCGACCCAGCCTCTATCTTCTACTGGGTTTCTGCATCCGTCAACAGCAGTCAGAGCTAAAGATTAATGTTATGAAGGAAAAATTTAAATACTTCCTCTGGCGTTCAAATTCAATACCTTAATAATTTTTCCCTGAATCTCCTATGATGGTGGGAAAATAATATCACCACGATATATACCTAGATCTTGCAATTCCCCAACATCCTCTTCTCTCAGCTTTACTACTTAGCTCTCAAAGAAAAATCAGTGCACTGACCTGAGCAGTTAGTCTCCATATACTACACTAGACATTATGTTGGGCTTTTGGACATTTCTGTGGCTAGCCATAGGCAGCGTGACACTCTCCAGGCTGATTTCTAAACTCGGGAATCAGCCCCTTGATCCTAGGAGGAAACCACAACCACTCAATGGGTGACTTGTACTACAGGATGAGGAGATTCAATATATTAGGTGAATCACGTGCTTTTTGATTTAATGGTATTTCTAGCTTATGTATTTATCAGAACATAACCCTCCTCATAAGACAAGAAGAATCCATATAAGCAATAGAACCCCAGTTCCCAAATTACAAGGAATGAGCATTGCATTAGTATTTGAGGCTCTCTACCAAGAAAATAAAATTACTTGTCTAGGACCATCAGATCAAAGTCATTCCATTGTAGCTTTACATGTGGAGTACAACACTGATACTTGAGTGTTAGTATTGGTGTACTGATGCTAGAGTACCAAGACTACGTATAGAGCTTTGTTTTCTGAGGTTTGAAGTGGACTATACCCTTTCTCATGCACCATATTTATGTCATGGATGTGCCTGGTCAGGAAGAAAGGTGGAAGCAAAGGGAATTAAGATAAGCTCAGGCGACTCAAGTTGCTATTTGTGGCTCTAGAGGATTTAAGGTCAGGGCTTTAGTTCTCTGTGGAAGCTTTGGTAGCTAACACAAACTCATATTTCTCATTGTCCTCAATACAAAATGCTATCTCCCTTGAGACCCTTAGAAAGTAGTGGATAAGTACATTGGTTCTTCCAGGTCAACTTCTTATTTGGTAAAGAGCTGATAGATCCACACTTCTTCTTTCTTTCTTTATAACGCCAAGGAAACAACAGTTTCCTCTACTATCCTGGGACCAGCACGCAGTGTGGCTCCACATTGACAAGTTTCATTATTTATTTACTAATTTAACAAAGCTATGTTGAGTGCTGGTATGTGCCAAGAGTAGGCTCTGTGCGAGAACATAGATAAAACACCATTTCTTCTCTCTGGTATTTTCATCTAGTAGAGAAGGTACAGAAAAGCCCCATGCTAGACACACAGCACTTTGTGTGTAGAAGAAGCAGAAAACACCTGCAATGGTTAGTATGAATTGTGAACTTGACAACCAGGAGACAAGCCTCAGGCACACTTGTGAGGCAGTGTCCAGATTAAAGTTAGCCTCTGAGACTGTCTGTGAGGGATTGTCTTGATTAGATTAATTGATGTGAGAAGATCTAAATGTGGGCAGGGTCATGGCTGGGTGGGGCATCCTGGACTATAGAAAAGGAGAAAGCAAGTTGATCACCAACTCCCTTGGGTTCATTCATTGCTCTGCCATTGCAAATGCTTGCTTCCCTCTTATCTTTTCTTCATTTCCGTTTTTTTCTAACCCACTGGGTTGTCTTCACCCTTCCTTCCTCAGAGAACATTCTCCTGAGCACCCCGTACTCAGCAGCTCCTTCTGGGACACATTTACCCACTGTCCCATTGCCAAGCAACCGTCATTATCTCTGTGTCTGTCCATGGTCTTGATGTGCTGTCTTCCTACTCAGACCCAGAGCAGTATCTTCATTGCCTGTCCAATTCGTTACACCCTTTGCAAGACCCAGAACAGAACTGGCAATCAAGAAATGTTTGTTGAATGACTATGACTATGTAAGCCCCCATTTCAGGAACAGCAACAAAAAAGAATGAAATCTAGTCTGCAATCTGCTCTTCCTTCTCCTAGTGCTCTATCATCTACCTTTTCTTGTTCTTGCCTCCCATATGATCTCCCACTCATTTAGGGGGTTAGGGACATGTCAGAGTCACAAGCAAAATCCAGCCCAAAGCCTGTACCTGTAAGCAAACACTCACTTGAATAATGACATTTCCAAGCCTGATTTTGCACTATAGTGTCGGAGTTGATTCATTGTGGTAGAGAGAGCATAGCCTGGCAATGTGAAAATATTCCACATCATTGTATATAAAGGTCTTCTGACCCTTCTCCTTGATACAGCATAGGAGAATTTTTTTCTATAAGATTTTCTTTGTCCTGGATAATTTTACATTCGTTCTATTATTTCCAAAGTCCCCAGTACAGCATATATGTCACTTTCCAGGAGACATTTATACCTTTTATACTAAACAAAAAAATATGTTGAGAATCCATTATTATTCATGGTTTACCCAAAATGCTTAGTACTGTCTGGAACATAGTAGGCACTGAATAAATATTTGCATAAGTGTTTGACTGTCTGAGTGAGTAGATAATTGAATTAATTAATAGATGTTTGAATGAATGAATAAATGTTTGAATTGAGAAGGGAGGGGAATAGGACCAGAACAATCTCCAGTGCTGGAGCAGGTGTGTGATTTCTGCCATCCTTCACTCTTCCCACTCTGCTCAATACTTCATCATCATTAGCACCCAAAGGGTTCCATCTATTGGGCTGGGTTGTTAATACGCTGTCTAGAGTAATTACTATTGAGTGTTTGTCTGCAAGACCAGGCATGGGGCTCAGACAAACTTGAATTCTCTATTTCCTGATTGCGTGAATTTGATATGTCTGCTTCTACTCCTCACTTATACATTTGTTAAACTTCTAATATTCATCTCATAGAGTCACTATAAGGAGATGATCCATGTGAGGCAGTTAAGTAAGTACCTGGCCCACAGCCCACAGTGGACACATGATGGCTACTACGGTGGTTCATTCCAGGCTAGCTTTAGTTAGTTGTTTTTTTATCAACACTTGAGTAGTATTAATATGTATGGGGTGGCATCATACTGCATTGTAAGAAACTTCCCAGCAAAACAGTTCAGCACCTATGCTCTGGATCCAGACTCCAGCCTCTATTCCCATTCCTGCCCAGCCACTTAGTTCTATGAACTTGTGCCCATCCCTCAACTTCACAATGCTTCGTTTTCCTTCATCTGCAAAGGAGACCATGGCAGAACAGTGTTTCTGAGAAGTAAGTGACATGATACATTTAGAATGCTTACACAGTATTTCCTTTATTATTGTAGTAAAAAATTAATGTAGACTATTAGGTGAAGTTTGAGATAGAGAAAGTGAATATACATGAATCACTGATTCAGATTTCAGTTCTCAGTGCCTAAATGTCTGTCTAATTATGAATGACAAGCTTGGTGATTTAGAACCAAGTTTGCCAAGGGCTGGGCATATGGCTCAGGGTAAAGCACTAGCTATACAAGATGAGGCCTGGAGTCTGGATCATCAGAGCCCATGGAAGCCAAGCAGATATGGCTACTACTTATAATTTCAGCATGGGGAAGCACAGGTGGGATGCCAGGAGAGGGCCAGGTAGATAAACCAGCCAGTGTGCAAGCTCAAGGTTCAATCAAGAGATGCAACATCAATAAATAAAGTGAAAATAGATCAACCTTGGGCCTCCATATATCTACACATACACATGTAGATGTTCATGCACACAGATACACACACACACACAACTAATAATAATAAAATAAAACAAAACAAAAGTATTCCAAGCATTAAATTATGCATTATATGTATGTGGTGTGGGGGGGGTGCATTTGTAGCCACTTGACTTTGTTATAACACATGAAAACAGTGACTACCTTGGCCTTGGCCAGAATACAGACAGGCCCTGACTTATAATGAGTCAACCTAAAATTCCTCAGCCTTATGATGGTACAAGAGAGCTATATACTCAGTAGAAACCATACTTTAAATTTTGAATTTTCTCTTTCCCAGGTTAGAGATACTGATTCTCCTATTCTTTGCTCATGTGTACAGTAGCATGGATTCACAGTTCACATCAGCCATGAAACGTGGGACACAACTGATATCCTCAGTGCTCTGCATTGCCAGTGTTTTTCAGTACACGTATTCAGTACCTTATATGAGACAGTGTGTACTTTATTATAACATAGGCTTTTTGTCAGATGACTGCCCAACCATAGGCTCTTATATGGGCTACGAGCATGTCTAAGATAAGGCAGAAAAAACTATGGCTTTTAGTAGGTTAGGTGCATTTTCCATTGAGGATATTTTGACCTTGTGATGAACTTATGGGGACGCAGCTTCATCATAGGTCAGGGAGCACCTGGATATGCAAATATGTCTCATCAGTCACAGGCAGCACTACCCAGAACATGGCTTTCATTAATTCTCCAAAGTACCTAAATCAAAACATTTCATTCTATATAGATGTTTTTAAGAGTGTAGTGATGGGATTAAATTACACTTGTTTTATAATACGGTGTTCTGATGTGTAACACACTATTAAAGAAAGGATCCTTACAAGGAAAACTTCAGAATATCATTAAGTTACTCACTGCCTGACCTATTTAGACTGATCAGATTCTTTTTGTTGTAGACTGCATAATTAAATTTTAAATGGAACATGATAAAGAAATTATACTGGTGATCTCCAGAGATTTCGATACCCTATTTGGCTCTTTATAAGAATCTAGCAAAGACATACTTTAAAATTTAATAAAGGCCTGCCCTAATTTTTTTCTCTTTTAGGTTTTTCCTATCTGTTCTATAATTCAGTGCTCTGTTACCTGATCCATAAGTGTTATCTGAAATAAATGTTGAAAATAAAAATTCTTAAAAGCACGCTTATCCCAATTTCAGAATTCCATTATTTGTGGATGAGTGCTTTTGTGTAGCAATTGAACTCTTTTAAGATAAAGCCTGCCATTTCCTGAGCTTTGTCACTGTAGAGAATTGGAGTCTGTTTATGGAAGCATTCACATCTTCAAAGTTTATAGAGCAAAGGGATAGAAATTGGTTTCTGTCTAAAATATAATTTTACAATTGGGATTTCTTATTTGCTATGTAAAAGTTGCACTTCCTGAGAGGATTAAAGATACACACACACACACACACACACACACACAAAATGAGAGAGAGAGAGAGAGAGAGAGAGAGAGAGAGAGAGAGAGAGAGAGAGAGAGAGAGAATGCTCAGGCAAAAGAGCCTTTGCAGGAAAATGAATTCCTAGCTTGGGGACCCTAAGAACCATTGCAGTCTCTCAAATGAATAACTTTGTTTCACAGTTTTGTCACTTAGTTTTCTTCTGTGTTTAAAAAGATACTGCCAGGATAAAATTAGCTGTTGACTGCAGTCGTTCATGTTTCTGCAGTAACACTTCCTGGCATGAGGCACATTCACATGAGGGAAGTGTTCTACTCTATTGATGAGTTTCACATTTTGCTGTTCCCTCAACTTTGACCAAAAATAAAAAGGCAGGATAGTCTGCTGGAGGCAGAGTTTTCCTGTCCTGACTGCCTGCTCCCAAACAACCTGTAGCCACTTCCCAAATAACTGACTCAGAAACTTGATATAAATTATAAATGCTCAGCCAATAGTGTAGGCTTGTTACTACCTAGCTCTTACAACTTAACTAATTTCTGCCTTGAGGCTTGTGGCTTTTACTTCTATCCCATTTTGTGTGTCAGACTCATACTCCGTCTTGCTGGCACTCCTCTGACTCCACCCTTCCTCATCCCGTCATTCTCAGTTTGCTTTTCATGCCTAACTTTATCCTGTTTAGCTATTGGCCAGTCAGCTTGTTTATTAAACCAATCATAGCAACACATATTCACACAGTATACAGAAGGGTTACTGCACAGCAGTCTCCCTTCTGAGTTCCTTGCTTTTGACATCATCATAAATTTTTACCCCCATTGATATTTGACATTGTCAAGGAAGCAAGAACATATAGACATCTGCAATATATTTTTTCTTGGATGTAAATAGTTTAAAGCCCTATAAACCTTCCTTTTCAGATTAGATTTTGTAAATGTTTCTATTATGCATTTTCTTATCCCTTCTTTTTGGTAAATATCCAGATTTTACTTGCAGCCTAAACTGGTCACACACACTGTGTTATTTTCGCTTTTCATTAAAGTCATAAAACACTATATAAAATCAAGGTGATACAGTGACAAAGCTAACAGAGAAAAAGTATTTCGTATCAAGCCTCTCTATCCTTAACCTTGTACTTGTCACACTCAAGGTGAACAATGCAACTTTGAAGAGTCATGTTGAGCTACACAAAGGATGCTAAAGACAGATGTGAACTAGGAACACGACTGTCCAGTGAATAAGTGGAATTCCACTTTTCTACAAATACAGCATTTGGGACCCTCCTTCTACACCAGACCTGCAGAACCCAAGTCAACATCCACAATATGGTGACAACCAGTGGCCTTTAATTTATTATAGGACACTAAAACCTCCTTCAAAAGGAAAAGAAACGTTCCCTAATTAGGCTTCTGTGCAGAGTTCCCAATTCAGAAACAAAACTTTGAATGAATAATGAAGATGTTGATCCGCATAATAAATAAGGAAGCATTAAAATGAATGTGCTGACATTAGCAATGTCATGATTTCCTGTTATACCATGAATACCCATATGAGCAAGGAAATTATGTGATCTGGCTACAGAGGATGCTAGGTAAAGTGATCTTGTGTTTATGAGTCAAAAGATTCAACTAAAAAATATTGAACTCATGAGAGACAGCATGATGGTAATTACAATGGCTAGAGGCGAGGGGTAGAATGGAACAGGGAGAAGTTGGTTAAAGGTTATAGAGTTAAATTAGAAAGAATGACTTTGGGAATATCTGTCTATTGTACTTGTACAGCATAGTGGCTATAGTTAGTAATAATGCAACACCTGAAGTTTGCTAAGAGAGTAGATTTTAAATGAGCTTATAAAATACTAAAGGTAAAGATATGTAACTAATTTAGTTAATTATTTTTCAGTGCATACACATATCAGAATGTATTATGTGGTATAAATTATATGGTTTTTGTTTTTCAATTAAAACAATTATAAGTAACTATTAAGCAAGATATTCCAAAATTTAAAATTTTAACTGTAATAAGAAAAGTATGTTCTCTATTGATACAAAGTTTGTCACATTATACAGTTAAACATATTGAAAATATCAGTTACCCTATAAACTGACCCGATATTTAAGTGCAGAGGAAAGAGAACACTTACATATGACACTTGGAAACAAATGTATTGGAGACAAGAAGTCGCAGCAACAATGCAAAGAACCAGGAATGTGGAGTGTTCTGAGATGGAGACCCATCAGCTACATCCACCTAGGTGGCTTGTTGAGAGAATAATGAAATACAAGAGTGGAAAATAGGTAAAGGCTTTAGAATTACTGAAGAAATTTGCTTGTTGTTAGTAGGCCACAAGCAGCATTTCAGTAAGGATGGGACTCAATGAGTGTACAAACAAGGTTAACGTGTGGGTGTCCTGCAGTGTCTATCATCAAGAGAGGTGCCACCAGGCTGTGAGCTCCTAGGGCTCTGTAGATGAGTCCATCCTACTGACTCTACTATCTTTCAAACCTATCACGGCTCCCAAGAACGGGGGAGGGAAGGACTCAAATATGCACCAGACTCATGACTAGATGAGAGGTACAATTGTTTTTTCTAAATAGTTGAGGAAAAGAGAATTAATGCATGAACAGATCACTGTAGAAAAAAAGCAACAGATTGCTAAAAATTGGAAAATTAAAACAAATTAACTTTACCTACTTAGGTTCAGGACTTAGAGAAGAAAACATTGCATGAAATTCCCCCAATTCCAACCAAAACCAGGGAGGTCTAATCCAAGTGCTTGTTGGAAATGTGGCGCTTTGAAGGGGATTGCTTTGTATTGAGTTTAGGGTAAACTTAGGCTAAGGGGTAGAGGTTGAGGGTCAGTTCTGAATATCAGATGGGAGCCTTGAACATTTAATATTAAAGCGTGTTGGGCATTGTTTACATGAAGGATTAGAGGAAGCCATTTTGAATCTCCAATGATTCTATGGTTGTTTTTTCATGGAGGAAATCTTGCCAAATTAAAAACAAAACAAAAACATGCAAAGCAGATAGAGATTCTTTGAAAACTATGTTGATTCAGAGATAATGTAATACACAAATGGCTCCTTAATTCATTCTGGCAATTTCTCAAGAGAAAAGGGTATAAAGACTGTCTGGGATAGCTCAGTAGCCATCTTTTCCCCACCTAGATGGAAAGTTCTGTATGTGATGCTGTTAGAGGAGATTCCTGGCAACTGAGTTGTGTGCTTTGTGTGTTTTTGATTGGCCTTGTCCAGCTTGGCCTGCATGGTCTTGGTTTATTTCAACATGCCTGGGGTTTCAACTTTTTTGGGTTCTTGCCTACAGCTCTGGCAGTTGAGAGTTTTCAGTTGAGAAAGCCCTAAGTTCGACTTCCATGATGCAAGACTCTCTTTCATACCGGACTAAATTGAAGCCCAAGTTTCACATGCTTTTGTTGCCAATTTTGTCATCTAGCTCCAGGCTTGCCCAAAGTTTTTAAGTGTATAGTTTCTGTCATAGCCCAGAAGTTTGTTTGGCAGGAGTTTCAAAGGACGTAGAGGCAGTGGGTGATTGACGGCTGATACAGCATCTGATCCTGAGGCCCTTGAATTCTGAAGGTCCTCAGTTCTGTTTGTTACAGTGTGTGACCATTCAGTGTTAGACAGGGATGCAAGTGAGGTTGAGAAAACTATGCTCCTGTATCTAGCAGTAACAAAAGATGGTCACATTTTGTAATTTAAAGAAAAAAATGAAACTCCACAAAATGAACTAAGCACTAGAAAGCCAGATGGAGCCAGCAGGGCTTTCTAGGATTCTGGTGACCCTGTGACTCCAAAGACTCTTATATTCTTTATGTGAAGCTCCAAGACTATCAGAAGGGGAAAGAGGGGGGAAATTGCTAGCATTTTTAGAGCAATGATGACATTTTAACATTAAGTGATCCAAAGACATCATAGCAATATAAACTGCTCATATACTCTTCATTTTGTGACTTTTCTCCTCAAACTATGCCACCAGCCTGTTAGTTTGGGCATCTAGAATTGTAGCACCATAGAGCTATAATATAATATACTTCTTTGGGGTCTTCTCCTTGTCTTCTAGATGATTAGACTGAAGATCAGAGAAAATAAAGGGAATCCCCATAATCACACAATGTGGGCTTCCTAGATAAGTTGTGTGTGTGTGTGTGTGTGTGTGTGTGTGTGTGTGTGTGTGTGTGTGCAGTTCTGTTACCATTTTAGAGCACATTCTTCAGACAGTAGCACCAAGGACCCCATTAACTGCCACTGGCTTATTGGTACACATTCCCCTTTAGGTCTATCTCCTTTAGGTCTATCTCACTCCCCTACTTGCACCTTGGGACAAAAATTTTATTTCCAGTGTTTTCCTCCATAACCATGTCCCTTCTGAATAGAAGAGAGGTGCTGAGGCAAATATGAATGCTGGTTATTCACATCATGGTACACAGTGGTATTGTTCAAGTTCTGATGTGTATGTGAATCATCTAAGGATGCTATGTTTTATCATTCTGCCTTATATTTGATTGACTTGTTCCTAATTATTTTCAACAAGAAACAACAAAAGTCTGTGGAGTCTTCCATTTCCCGACTCATTTCTTGGTAGAGCCTAAGATATTATAAAACCATTGCAGAAGCTTGTGGGTCATAAAGAACTTGGTGGAATAAGATGGTGTTACTGAGACCATGTGAGTTTAAGATAAAAATCTCAACCAAGATTTGGCCTTGAGTTCATAATAGGTAACTATAATTTCTGGAAAGACCAGATTTTATAATAGAAAGTTTTTTTTAATCTGAAGCATGGTGTGTGTATGTGTGTGTGTGTGTGTGTGTGAGTGAGAGAGAGAGAGAGAGAGAGAGAGAGAGAGAGAGAGAGAGATTGAGATTGTTAGTAAGTGTATATATGTACAGAGAGAGAGAAAGGAAAGGAGAGACAAGAGAGGAAACCATGAACTGATTCTGGTTTAGAAGCTAATTGTCAGCAACCAACATTTACTGACTAGACAGACATTAACATTGTCTTTGTTTATTTATTCCACACAAAACCAAAAAGTATTACAGAAACAATATTACTTCTCTACTTTTACTTCTATTCCCATTCATCTTGTCTTCTCTACTAAAGTAAACTGAGGTGTCTTATATAAAGCAATCTAATTTGAAATGACTCATGAGAAGCAGACAAAGTGATAGGTAATTCTGCATATTCGGAATTCAATAATAAAAAATAATCACTTTAGTGAAAAGCCAGCTGTTCTTTGTTTTCTAATCGGCATGTGATGCTGATGAGAAATAGCAATAGCATTCAGGTTTACCAAGTGGCATTGGTTTGATTCAGAATGATATACCATTGTGCACAACAGGAAATGTTATCTAGGTTTAACAGAAACATGAGCAGTTCAGCCAGTCCAAAGACCCAAATACCAAAGGATTGTCTTCAAATTTAGAAAATGGAAACTGCTAGTTGCATTACCAGTGAGGGTGTAGCATGATAATTCTTTCAGGGAATTTGTGCTTTCTGTGGCCTTCAAATTTCATTTAGATGAATGCTTTCTAGATTTTTTTTGTGATAATTTGGGATATGTTAAGATACCATTGTAAACATGTGAGGCAACTTAGGCTGAGATGGTTCTAGACTGGAGTTATTTTAGCCTTCTGCTGTTTGAGTGACTTGGGCAATTATAGGGATCACGTGCTGCAGAGGTCACTTTCTGTGTTTCCCCCTTGACTTTGTTGAATCACTGCATCTCCCCAAGGAGACCATAAGACAAGGATTTCAATCCAATGACATGTGATAGGAATGGAATAAAGCCAGTGAATGCCGTAGGTAAATATGTTACTGCCTGGGCAACTGGGACTCTAATTCATGGGAGACTCTGTGAAATACTGTCCTACGAAGAAACAAGAAGAGATATATTCATCTTCCATGCCCAAGTCCTCACTGCTTTAAGTCATTCCAGGGCCTTTGTTGTTCTTTGCCCTTGCCCAACCCAAGCATTTGTGGGACACAGAAAGTTCTTTCTGAAAGCATAAAAACATGAGTGTTCTTGAGGAAGAATCTTCAGGAAAAGTTCCAAGAAGGCCAAAGGCATAAAAGCAAGACACTATTACAATTTACCTTATCAGTATGACTACTATTGGGTACCCAGAACCTATGAAACTATTCTCTGTCTAGCAATTTACTCAAGGAAGCAAAAGAGGGGAGATAAAGGTTAAGAGGGAGAGAGGAAGGAAGGGAGGGAAGGGAAATGATTCAAATAATATTTTAAAAGCCAGCCTTGATAACATATTACCTGACAATAATGACAGATGAAAGATTAGAGGTAGGTTTCAAAATTGGTATTTCCCTTCTGATTCAGGTCCTTAAGCTAATATCAAAGTTTATACCTGCTGCATTTGTTATGTATGAAAATATGGGAGAGGGAAAAGGAGAGTAAACATGAGCACTCCAATAGCTCTGTATACCACCAACTTCAATTCTGAGCATAAGAGCTATACCTATCTAAAGAATTAGATAAAGAATATCTAATCTCTCTCTGTGTCTCTGTGTCTCTGTCTCTGTCTCTTTCTGTCTCTCTCTCTGTGCGCGTGCGAGTGCATGTGCGCGCGCATGTATGTGTGTGTGTGTGTGTGTAGTCTATGTGGATGAACACTTCATGTGAGTGCAGGTGCATATGCATGTCCATAGAAGCCAGAAATCTTCCTCTATCATTTTCTATCTTACCTGTTGAGACATCTATCACTGGACCTGAAGCTCACTGATTCAACTAGACTGGCTGCTTAGCAAGCCCCAGGGATCTGCCTATCCTCACCTCTCCAGTGCTGGGATTAGATGCACACAGTGCCACACTCAGCTTTCTACATGAACTCCAGACATCTGAACTCAAGACCTCGTGCTCTCACAGCAAGCCTTTAACTGACTACGCCATCTCCGCTACCCAGTTTTCTATGAGATTCAGAGTGTATTTCTTTTGATTATTCACGATAGATGAGTTTCCAGTGTTCCAGACAGTTTACAATTATCAAACAGTCATGAAAGAGTTTGGATACTTCTTGGTCATAGGGAAAAAGAATTGAGTGGTCTGAAAAGGGCAGCTTTAAGATAAGGACAGACATTGTTCACCAACTAGACAAAAACTGGGAAATTTGTTGTCTTAGTTAGGGTTTCTATTGCTGCAATGAAACACAACCAAAAAGCAAGTTGGGAAGGAAAGGGTTTATTCATCTTACACTTCCACATTGCTGTCTATCACGAAAGGAAGCCAGGACAAGGAACTCAAGCAGGGCCCGATCCTGGAGGCAGAAGCTGATGCAGAGGTTATGGAGGAGGTTATGCTTACTGGCTTGCTCAGCCTGCTTTCTTGCTCAGCCTAGGAGTATCATCCCAAGGATGGCATCACCCACCATGGGCTGGGCCTGCCAATTGATCACTAATTAATAAAATGCCTTACAGCTGGATATTATAGAGGCATTTTCTCAATGGAGACTCCTTCCTCTCTGATGACTCCAGCTTGTGTCAAGTTGACATAAAACCAGCCAGTACATTTGCCTTGGATTCCACTAATATCAAGATGTTTAGCATAACACAAATGACTTTATTTATATCCTGATTATATATGAAGATAGAATACAAAAATTCAGTTATCATAGGCATTTAAATCCATGGCATTAAACATAGAAATTTTTAAAAATAGTGTGTGATTATGTTATTTCTCTGATAGTTCTCATTTTGCTTTTTAAATAGTTGTAACCTGAAAGTGAATATCTGGTCAAGCATGGATTTGAAATTGTTTATATGTGAAGTGTATATGCATGTATTGTTAGAGAGTCAGAGAGTAGGAATTGTTATAAAGAGGGGTTCCTTCCAAAAATATGTCTGTTTTGGTTTACTTTCTCCTTTTGAGCATGTGTCATTTTCGTAGTCATCATGGTTTCCATGTGATCGTGAGAATGACTCTGTAGGGATCATATAAAGCATTGGAAGGCAGTTTCCCTGCTGAACACTAGTCTATAATGCTGGCTACACTGTTAGTGTCTTATCTGAGAATCAGGACTTTTCCCCATCCTCTTTGCTGGGTTCTTGAGTCATTTGTGCTAGCGAAATAACACCAGAGAAGGAGGAGGTTCATAGAAAAGCAGCATTTGAGCAAGCAGAGCTTGAAAATGTCAGCAAAGAGTTAATAAGTTAGAAATACTTATTCCTTGCCGGAAACAAGAGCAGAAAGGCCTTGGCAGTGGCTGCTGTCTATGTTTTTCCTGCAGAAGTAGAGAAATACACCATAGACACATCAGGGCCAGCATGGACCCAGAGCACTGAGTTCACTGCCCTCAGGGACCCGATATTGCCTCCCTCTCTGTGGCTGTCATGACCCAAGAACTAGGTGGCAGGCCAGCTACTTAGAGGATGGGAATTCAACCCACAAACACTTGCTTCTTTTGTCTAGCAGCATTTCTATCTCGTCTCGACAATTTCCTCATACTGATTTATTGATTTAATTTTTGGTTGGCAACGGTGGTAGTTATGATGCAAATTTACCCCAGGAAAACAGGATATTTTGGGAATTCATTAATGCTAACACACTGCACTTGGATCCTAGATCCCATCTGCCCAAATCAACTGCAGCAAGCAAGAAACTGACAGCAGGCAAGCAGCAACCTTCCCTTCCTTAGGACAGTTTGGAATCCAGCACGAGTGTTGTTTTCATCTCAACCGTAAATCTCGGACACCAGAAGCCAATGACTTTCACCAACACCGTGTTCCCATCACATGTTTGGCAACATGGGTTTGGGAGTTTTTGTTTGTTTGCTTGCTTTATTTTGATTTAGTCCTCAGGAAAAAATCATCTCTCCTGCATTTCTTTTCTATACTTGAACCAGGCAGAAGGATTGGTTGAATGTTGTGTTAGTTATCTGTTTCTGTGTAGCGAATTATCCTGGAATTTAGAGGCTCACAGGAACTAGCTCATGTTATCAGTTTTTCTGGGTCAGGAAAATGGTCCTGGCTTAGCTGGAAAGTTGAAACTCCCATTTGAATGGGCCATAGCCATCAAACAATGAAAAGATGAGCTTTCAGATTCACTGTATGATTCTCAGGATGGTCCAGTCTTTAGAGTTAGTAAGGCCATGGGTTGGACTTCCTGATTTTCTGTTGGCTGGGGCCTCCCCTCACTTCCTTGCCCTGTGGGCATCTCCACAGGAAAGCTGACTTCCATTGAAGCCTGTAAGAAAGATTAAGAGAGGACCAGAAAGATGGAGATCACATCTTTTGCATAATCTAATCTTATAACTTTCCATGACTCTTTTCTTCATTAACATAAGTTGTCAGGACCAACCTATATTCAAAGGAGGGATTGTCTAGAGGATATAAATATCTGGGTCCATTGAAGAATATTTTAAAGGCTACTTACATTGATATGATTCCAAACTAAAATAAGGTAGTTATTTATGCTGCAGTAAATTATGCTATGTTCTAGAATAAATCCTCATTTCTAATGCTGTAGATTAAAATTTTGGGGATAAAAAAGAAACCATATGGCCAAGAAAACATGGCAATTAGACTATTTCTTGATGGTTGGAAATACTTGCAGTGTGTTAAGGAGTGAAGTAGGCGTTTAACCTGGTAAGTCATCTTGAGTCACTGACTTTAGTCAACTGATCTGCAAAACGGAAAGCTCTGCCTCCTCTTCACCAGGAAAACCCTACAGAAGTCACTGGAAACTTCAAGTGGGCAAGATCATGGTGACAGCTGAGGGAAAGTAATGGTCTCTGAAAGAGGGTGATTCTTTTTTTTTTTTTTTTTTTTTTTGGTTTTTCGAGACAAGGTTTCTTTGTGTAGCTTTGCGCCTTTCCTGGAACTCGCTTTGGAGACCAGGCTGGCCTCGAACTCACAGAGATCTGCCTGCCTCTGCCTCCCGAGTGCTGGGATTAAAGGCGTGCGCCACCACCGCCCGGCTGAGAGGGTGATTCTTAAGTGGGTCCCGCTCACATGCAAATGTGTAGAAGGTTTAGGATGGGTAGGAAGCCCCTAAGTAGGAAACAATGGGAATGGATCCTGAGCACAGGTGGGATTTTCATAATAAAGGAGCCAACTTTCTATGTTAATGCTATGGAGCCTGGTGCACGTGTTTCCCAGTACTCACAAGGCTGAGGCAAGGTCAAGGCCAACCTGAGATCCATAGAGTTCCAAGCTAGCCTTGGCTACATAGGGAAACTTTGTCTAAAAAAATAATTAATTAATTAATTTAAGATGATAAATTAAGAGGCTGGAGAGATGGGCTTGCAGGTAAGAGCACTTGTTGATCTTGCAGAGGACCAGAGTTATGTTCCCAACGCCCACCTAGTGGTTCACAACCATCTCTAACATTAGTTCTAAGGGATGCAATGTCCTCTTCTGAACTCCAAGGGCACAAGGCTTGCACATGGTGCACAGACATATGCACAAACAAAACACTCATACACATAAAATAAAAATTAATTAATTAAATGTCTCTAAATGATATATTAAAGCCATAGCCTGGAAGGAAGGAAGGTGTGTGTATGTATGGATTCTGATTAACTTATGGGTCTGGGGGCATGAGTAAACCTAGAAAGTCAACCTAAGAATGGGCTGCATCAGAAGTGGAGGAGAACCAATGAGACCCGGATACTCTAATTGGCCTAACATCTGGCAGAGAAAGCAAGGCTGGTGGGCAGAGGTTGGGAGGACAAACAGCCTCCTACCTGGTCACTTATACCTGAGCAACAGAGTACAGAGTCTTGTGTAGCAGAAAAGACGAAGCAAGCAGATGAGAAAAGCATTGCAGGAGGAAGGCATAGATGGACAGGAAGAGAGCCGACCAGTAGAGTAAGGACGCTTGGAGAATCCTTGGGCCACAGGGGAAGGACAGACCTTGCCTTGAAGCACAGAACTTGACTGTGCCTCTGCTGGGGCCAAGGAAAATCTTCGGAATACAGTGATTAAAGGGCAGTAAGAAGGCTGTAAATATGCACTGAGAAACTGCTCTCTGGGGAACTCTGACCTCTGTGACCTCCATGGCTTTCTGTCAGAGAAACGACTTCGTCTGCCCTTCCTGCAGTACTTCAGCGGGTGAGAACCGGAGTAACATACAACGCTGAGGCTGTGAGATTTCAGTACTCGCCATGCTGGGATCCAGACTTAGATAACTAGACTAGTGTTGCTGGCCAGAGAGGCTTACCAAGAAGGTTGCTGGGGACAACTGGGTGTGACCAGAGCTCAGGGGCCTCTTTCCAGTGTGTGTCTGAGTGATAAGCAGTGTCTGTGGTGGCCTTGGCACCAGAACCTGAGGTGTTGCTGGCTCTACACACCTATTATCCTGGAGGAAGAGAGAGTGAGAGGCTGTCAGCAGCTGCTCCAGGATAGGAGTGGAGGGAAAGTAGCAGTTAACGATGTTGACAAATTTCTAACTGGGCCCATTACAGTCTGTTAATGTGCATCCTCAAACAATACGTTTCTGTCTTCCTTCCCCCCCCCCCGCCCCCGCCTGCCCCCGCCCGCTGCTTTGATTGAGAAAACCATAGCGACCAAAAATGCAAGATTTATGCCATTCCTTTACCAGAGGATAGGGTGTAGGCAGGGGAGCCCCCTTGGGGAGGAATTTACCTTTTAAAATTAGCCCTGCACAGGTGCTCCGGAACTGGCAAGTAGCTGCGTGAGGGTGGGGGTGGCTTTCCTGAAGGGAAAGGTTATGCAGATTAACAACTCTGCGGAAAATGCTGCTGTCCTGGCGCTGTCGTTAAAACAGGTGGCTGTCATTATGGACGCTCACTCATAATGGGAAGATGATACAAGCTCAGAGAGATTTATATGGGCTCTGGAGAGATGGGATCTCAAAAAAAAAAAAAAAGAGGAAACAAGGCATAAAGAGGGCCAACTGGGGATTCTCTCTTCCCTCAGGACTGCATGTGACACTCATTAATGTGTCACTATAACCACAGGGTTAATTCACCTACAGAGGTTTTTGTTTATTCGGGTCTATTCAAGTATCCTTTGGGAAGGATCTTCGTGCTTTTTCCTCCCTG